>JAHIAM010018715.1:0-17604 GCA_021605205.1 Aegilops longissima
CGAACTGTGCGTCTAGGCGGATGCTAATAGAGACAAGGGACACGATGTTTACCTAGGTTGGAGCCCTCTTGATGGAGGTAAAACCCTCGTCACTGCTTGATTGATATTGATATTGTGGATGTTTACAAGAGTGGATCTACCATGAGATCAAGGAGGCTAAACCTAGAAGCTAGCCTATGGTATGATTGTAAGGGTTGTTGTTATTCTAGTCCTACGGACTAAAGCCATCCGGTTTATATAGACACGGAGAGGGCTAGGAGTTACATAAGTCGGGACAATGGTAGAGATCTACATATCCGTATCGTAAGCTTGCCTTCCATGCCAAGGGAAGTCCCATCCGGACACGGGGAGAAGTCTTCAATCTTGTATCTTCATAGTCTTGGAGTCCGTTCGATGATGATAGTCGACGAAATGATAGTTTGGTGATGATGGTAGTCGGCTATCCGGACACCCCTAATCGAGGACTCCTCGGTGGCCCTGAACCGAGGCTTCAATAGCGATAAGTCCGCGTATATTGCTTGGCATTGCAAGGCGGGTTCCTCCTCCAAATGATAGAAGATTGTGAACACGGGATAGTGTCGGCTAAAATAAATTCCACATTCCGTAGTAGAATAATAATATGTACACAAGTTCAATCTGCTGGCGTTTTCTGTGGCATGATGTCACACCACTACCAAGCCATTACTCGAATTGTTTTTACTTTACCACCTCGGTAGCATTTAGCGAGGCGGCTTCTTAGCACGTCTTGTCGAGCGATTGTGTTTTCCCTTAATCCGGGATTCTCATCAATACGGACGTGGGTAACCAACGCGCCATTGATGGTGGCGCTTGGGAGATAGGCGAGTTTACCAGGCTGGTGGGGGAATAGCGTGAACCGCCCGCCCATATAAAGGATAAGATTCACCTTCTCACCTCGCCTTCTTCCTCCTTTTCTTATCCATCTCCAGCGCTTTCGAGCTCCAGCGCCCAAGTTCGCGCATCTCGTCTCAACCTTCTCAGACCATATGCGGGCGCGGGAGGTAAATGGTTGGCCTCCACCGTTGAGGAGCAAATTGCCAAACTACGTGGCACGGATACCTCTCCGGCAACATCGGCCTTTGCTGACGAGAGCTCATCCCACCCCGAGGCCCCATGAGAGGGTGTCTTTCTTCCACTTCCTCCATGATTGGGCTTTCCTACATCCCTTTGTCAAGGGGGCTCATGTTCTACTCGGCTGGATTTCCATGATCTGGCGTGAACTTCATCCTCAACATCTCGGCATTTATCGTGCGTGTGCGAGGCCTTCCTCTCGCATCAGCCCCACTTGACATGGCTCAAGACCTTCAATGTCAAGCCGAAGGTAGTGAAAAAGCACTCAAGCGGAGTCTTGGGCGCCATGTTGGGCAAGATGCCCAATGTCCTTTAGTTGAAGGGGCCTTCGTGGAATCCGTCAAGGGTGGCAATGGGGTGGTTCTATATCCGCGAGCAGCGTGACCCTAAATGGCTAGTGGCCCCGAGTTTAGATCTGGTATCCCCACGCAGCTCACCTCCTGGAAAGAAGGGCTTGCTTGTGGGGTAGTTGAAGTGACGGGACTCAAGCCTGTATCAGAAAGCTGGTGAAGAAGCTCGGGCTGGTTAACATGGTCGAAGTCATGCTCGTTAGCGGATTCTCCCATGCCAAGAGGGCATTCAATCTATGGGAGTTCGATCCGGAACAGCACAGAGCTGAGCAAGCTCTTGACCACGACGTCTGAAAAGCGCTGGAAGGTCTATGCAAAAGGCGCCGAAGCCCCGCATCTGCGACGAAGATCGCGGATTTATTTCATGGCCTTGAGGCCGATGAGGTAAGTTATTCTACCCCTTCTGAGACACTTGTTTACATAGTTTGACTCTATCACGGGTTTTAATTTCCCTTTTCCTTTAGCAGGACTGGATGAGGAAGCGGGCAGAACTACTGTCCGGCTCCTATGCGAAAAATCCGTAGGCGGCTTCGTCTAGCGTGGCTGCTGGTTCCGGCACCCTGCGTGGTGCGGGAGAAAAACCAAGAAGGAGGCCACGGGTGCTCGAAAAGTGCCCGTTTTCAGTGTCCAGAAGCGACTCCGGCGGACTCCTCCCGAAAATGAGGAGGAGAAAGGACTCTCTCGGAGGAGGGAGAGAGGAAGGAAGCTTCCCCCAGGGGGGGGCGAAGGGTCAGAGGGAAGGACTATTCCCGGACAGTTCTGCCAACATCAGCGTTGGCGAGGAAGAATAGCCTTCAAGGGCCAGGCCTCGGCGAGATCTTAAATATCCGGATTCTGAATGATTTATAATTTCTTTTTACATGTCACATAGTGTCATTCTAATGCGCATGCTGCACGTAGTCCGGCGGTGATGATCTCCCCTTCATCAAAGCGAATCGTTAGCTCGTCGGATGTAGACTCCATCCCGACCGCCTCCACCCCTCGCGACACGAGGCCGAGAGTGGGATCCCGAAGGACCCGCCAGAGGCTCGGAGGCGCCACAAAGGCGTCCTCCGGACTCTCGCGGACTCCACGCCGGAACCCATGGTGGTTCGGAGTCCGGCAGGCTGTACCGAGCGAAGGGCAAGACCCGTGCGCATGGCAGCTTCCGTCCAACAGGCGCCGGGTAATTGTTGGGCGCTGCTGGCGCTTCCATCGAAGAAGAACACCACTATTATGAGTGCGGTGATCGAAAGTGCAACTTCGCCAAGAAGCGGCTGACGAAGCACTGGTAGCCTTCTATCGGGCTTTGAGTAAGAAGTTAAAATATGCAATGTAATACGCATAGACAATAGCCCACGATGCTCGGTCCGGTGTTCGGAAGAAAAGCGGACTGAGGATCTAAAAAAAGATATACCGGGGTTGCTAAAAAATTATGTCAATGTGGGTTGCAGGCTGCTTCTTGCTGACCTCTGCCCGCTTGGCTGCGGTCGGTGCTTTGAAGCGAGGAGCTCGGCGGTCAGAGCAAAGAGCTTCGGCAGCGCCCGAGCAGCTCAGGACAAAGAAGGTGAGTTACACCACTTAGAACTTGTACCTTACAGAGAAAAGGATTTAGGTTGCAACAAAAATAACAAGGATAACATGGGTGCTGCAGGGGCCACGAGCGAGGTGGCGACCACAGAAGGAGGCCGTGTCATGACGAAGCATAATGTAGCCCGCAGGCAGGCAGAGCGAGAAAAGCGGGGGAGGCGCGGGTGGCGGTGGTTCAGCAAAGCTCTAGGCTCTCATGGAAAAACATGAGAGTTTGGGCGTGACTCAAATTTCGAGAGTCCGGCTTGCCTCGGCTCTGAAAGTATAAAACCGCCAAGGCGAGGCCCATAAGTCCCTTGAGGAGATTGAGTTGATGAGGAAGATAAGCGGCGGTTAAGGCATTTTTCATGCAAAGCAAGCATGTGAATGTAAATTACGTGTTACTTACGAATTCGGAGCTCTCGAGGCGTTTGCAGATCTGCCTGCATGGCGTGTACGATGCCGCCATATTCTACCGAGCGAGGAGGGCTCAGCGGAGAAAGGTCTTACGGTCTCGGTATCTTTGAGACCGGCCATCAGTGCCCCTAGCGACCAGCTGAAGCAGCTGGTCGAGCTTCCTAAGGTGGCGAGCAGGCCATGAAGGGCCTCATAGTCTGCACTGTGGCTGGAGAGGCCATGCACAGGGAACTACGCCGGCCTCGTCGACGGCTGGTGGATTTGTGCCCACAGGTGGAGGTTATCAAGCGCTCACTTTGTATGTGAAGGTGCTCGTCGGGCCCTTGCCGCGCAAAAAGGTGCGTCGGGGCAAGCTGGATGCGGAAGCTAATCAGCAGCGCCCGCCCGGAAGCAAAGAACATCGTCGCCGAAATGTACTATAAGGCTGTCTGAAGGGTGCATAAGATTGCGGATAAGTGCCCCGAGGATGTAATTTTGAGTGAATTAGCAATGTGTTATCACATGCGCTAAAAGCGTTGTTCATATCGCTAAGCAATGCGTATTAATTTAAAATATTACCATACGTGCGGCCCGTTTATTAAATCGAGAGATGGCAAATCGTCGGCCCAGCCCCCATGCCACAGTCTTTGGGGTGTTGGGATAAACTTGAGCACTCTTGTTCCCATTTTGGGTCCACCTGAGGGGGCGCTCAACACAGCGAACAAGGCAGCGGACTTATAGTGCTTGAACACTCTCACTTAGCCATAGAATTCTATAATTTTAAATTTGGTGAAGCCCCTAGTATTCGGAAGCCGAATTGGGGCGCTATCACGCCTTCATCGGACATAATCCGGAACTTCGCTCGAGCGGCGTAGGTCTTTAGGACCCGAAAGGACCTCTCGAACAGCGACCAGTCTCTCGCCTTATCATGCGGTCAGTTTTAGCTTTCTCCCTGGGCGTTAACCCGGCTCAGCGAAAGGCATAATCATGATGGTTCTCCCGTGCTACCTTAGCCGATAGAATGGAGCAAGGTGCCAAACATGGGGCAGGCAAACCCAACTATTGACCCAAGACATGATTGAGCGATTCATATAATGCTATAAGTTAGAGTGCCGCACTTGTGAAAGTGTCGCGGACTTTATCACACCATAATCACGGAGGACATAAGCCCTGGTGTATTTGGCGTACTAAGATGCAGGTGCACATGTAAGTAAATGAACATATATATATATATATATATATATATATATATATATATATATATATATATATATATATATATATATATAAAGTAATGCAATTATAGGAAAAAAGTGCTGCATTTTATTGAGAAGATATGCTATCGGTCGGAATGATACAAATAGTGCGGGAAGCAAAGTTGGGCGAATTAAAAGCGTCTCCCTCCAGGGGTAGGCAGCGGAATGTTTGTATTTAACAAATTTAATGCGTGATGGAGACCACGAGAGTGTTAAATCATGACCTTTGTCCTTCCTGGCTGTTGCATCATGAGTTGGCGAGGTTCGCGCAGGACGAGTTCTATATAAAAAAGAAAGATGAAAGAAAAAAAGCGACACACTTGGGGGCCCTGGTGTGGTCGAACCGCACTCTGGGTCTGTTGTGGTTGTGCCTCTCCCCTATGCCCATGGTATCTCAAAGGCGTAATTATGTCGGAGAGCTTGTCTTACAATTTTGCGAGGGCTGGGGTTAAGGCCGCATTACTCGCGATGCTCGGGCGTGCGAGGTGGTCTTGGTTGATGTTGCTCGGTAGCGTTTGGTGTCGTGTCCGGTCGTTTAACGGACGGACTTGAGATTCTGCTTTAAAGGCTGCTCGTACTTCTGCGCGAGAGCTGCTGTATGTTCCTCCGTTAGGGAGGCGTTCCGTGTTTCCATTGACGTGATGACTCCACGAGGTACGGCATCTTGAGCTTAAGGTATGCATAATGCGGCACCGCGTTGAATTTTACCAAAGCGGTTCGTCCGAGCGAGCATGATAGCGGCTGCAGGCGGGACTATGTCGAAGATTAACTCCTCGGCGGAAGTATCAGGGGATCCGAAGACCACTTCGATGTAAGCGAGCTGTACAATTGGCCTCGACACCTGGTATGGCGCCTTTGAAGGTTGTCTTTGTAGGTTTGATCCTTGAAGGGTCTATGCCCATCTTGCGCATTTGTATCACGATAAAGCAGGTTCAGGCTCTGCCGCCGTCCATCAGGGACTCTTGTGAGTGAAATCCATCTCGATTGGGTCTAAAACCAATGCGGCGAATCCTCCATGGCGGATCTTTGGTCGGATGGTCTCTTCGATCGAAAGTGATGGGCAAGAGGACCATGGGTTGAATTTTAGGCTGGCTCCATCAGCGTATCGTCCCTTAGTGCATGCTTCCGCTCCCTCTTGGGAATATCGTTGCGTATATCATGTTTATCGTCCGAACTTGAGGAATCCCTTTTGTCCTCTATTGTTCGGCTGCGGAGTCTCTTCCTCGTCATCCTTTGTATAGCCTTGTCCTTTGTTTTTCGTGATTAATTTGCCTGCTGCTTGAATACCCAACAATCTCTGTTGGTGTGGTTAGCTGACTTTGGGGGTTCCATGTATTTGAGCGAGGCGGTCGAGTATTGGTCCAAATTGGGCCGGGCCGGGTGGTTCTTTTGAATGGCTTCTTCCGTTGACTGGATTTGGAGCCTCGGAATCCGGCGTTGACTGCCGTATCCTCATTCTTGTCGCCGTTAATGCGGCGTTTGTTTTGTTCGGCGCAACCTGCCATTGCGGTCCTTGGTATCGGACTGCGGCATTTTTCTGAGCTTGTAGCTGCGAGCTGGCGAGCTATCCTCTCCATGAAGCGGGTCATGAGTGATGTGAGGGCTGCCATGGATTTGGCTTCTCTGTCCTAGGTGCGGGCCAGCCACTCGTCGCGGATGTTATGTTTGAAGGCAGCGAGGGCCTCTGCATCCGGACGGTCAACGATTTGATTTTCTTTATTAAGAACCGTGTCCGAATGCACTGGCGATTAAATGGCTGCTGGATTATGTGGCTTAGGTCATCTGCGTCTGGTGGTCACACATATGCACCTGGAAGTTGTCGAGAATCGGCTTCGAGGTCTTCCATCAATTGACTCTGCGGGCAGGCTGTTTAAGCCAATGCGAGCTGGTCCTTTAAGCAGGCGGGAGATATTTGATGGCGTGAAGATAAATGCGCCCGGGCCATGTGTATATGGAGAAGATAATCCTCAATCCACACCCGAGTGCATTGTGCCATCGTAGGATTCAATGTTAGCGGGTTTAAGCCCTTGAGGATTTGATGATCCATTACTTAATCGGTGAAGCATAGTGGGTGTCTTGGCGCCTATGTATTGAGCAATATCGGCGTAGCTCGAAGGCGTTATGCTGCTGTGTTGAGCCCGGCGGAATAGTTATATCCGGTAGCGACGGTATTAGTCGTGGGTCTTAGGCGCCCACGTGATCCATAGATAGATCTGGATTGTCTTGCCTTGTCCTCCAATATATCCCAAGTCGGTAGCGTTCCCCGTGGCTTCATGCTTTTTAGGCGATGCGAGAATGCAGTTTTGAGTGGAGGAGCTTGCAGCGCCTCTCTGTCATGACCACGAGGTGGTCGATCTGCCGTGTTAATGCGCTGGTGATGCAGGTTTGTCGCTTCCTCCTCTGTCGGAGGAGCAACTTGCGTTTTAGGTAACTTTTGGAGGCGTTAGAGTTCATACTCTTGACGCGAGGACCTCGGTCCATCTGTCGGCCAGCAGGTCTTGATCAGCTTGAAGGCTGTTGTTGCTTTTTCTTTAGGCTGTTTGCCGTGGCCATTAGCCTGCGTCTAGAAACACTCTTGTTCGGCCAGGATCCTCGAGCCTGACGAATTAAATCGTCGTCGAGCTTGCCTCGTCTCGGAGGAGGTAAGTAATTGTCATCCTCGACCTCTTCGTCTACCGCCCTCTCATGAGGGCTTGCTTACCTCCTCTTGCTTGTTGGATCGTCTTTGGAGGAGTTGTCTTCGGCACTTTACGGGGTGTTATTATCTCTGTGCGGAATCTCCATTCTTCTTTGTGGCGGGATTTAAGCGGCGCCCGGCGGCGTCGGCGCTTGGGTTGTTTCTTTAAAGAATGGCCTCCGCTGCTTCTTTGCCATCCCCATCTTTTGGGGTGTCCACCATGTATATATCGTATGAGGTGGTCTTCGGTGTCACTGTAAACCTTTGGTTCTTAAGTAATCTCGGCATCGTCGTCCATACCGTCGATGTCTTGAATCGTGGTCGAGTAAGTCGGTTAAATCGTCGGCGGTGGCTCTGAAGTGGGTGGTGGGTGGGCTCTGAATTTCTTCGTCGTCAGCGTCCCAACCGTCGACCGTGAATTCGGCGAGGAGCTCTCGGATAGCGAGATGATTCAGTGAATTTATGATATCGCCCGATGGGCGAGTCTTTGAAAGATATCCGCAGCGGTGAATTCCATGATCGGCGTAATGTCGGATTCATTGGCGAAGGCGCGGGAGGTTGAGTCGGCGAAGTCCGGCACCTCGAGTCATGAGCTTTATGCGGGACAAGGTAAGTGTTGGCTCCATCGCCGTAGAAATTGCAGCTCGGCGGTGTCAGCCATCCGTCCTCGATCAAGCGATCGGCTCGAACTATGGGTCGGGCGGATTAAATGTCTGACCTCAAGTGCTTCGTCGGCGGCAGAGTTAGAGTCATGCCCATCGTGACAGCGCGACACGCTTTCGCTGTGGCTCGAGATCCGTCAAATCAAGTCCCGCAGAATATCGGCCGTGGCGTTTAGGCTTCCAAACCTGACTGGCGGCGAGGCGTAGCTTCGATCTGCTCCAGTTGCCAAGTAGAGTTGGCCCAGTGATCGAAAGCCGCGAATCTGAAGATCTGTCCGAGGGAAAAGTCTCACCCAGGACTGCGTCGTTGTTGATTGAAGAGGCCATCAAGCCTATCGGTGGCGACACGGAGGAACTCTCAATGAAAGCCACGAATATCGGTGTCAAAACCGGCGGATCTCGGGTAGGGGTCCCGACTGTGCGTCTAGGCGGATGGTAACGGGGAGACAAGGGACGATGTTTACCCGAGTTGGGCCCTCTTGATGGAGGTAAAACCCTCGTCCTGCTTGATTGATATTGATATTGTGGATGTTTACAAGAGTGGATCTACCATGAGATCAAGGAGGCTAAACCTAGAAGCTAGCCTATGGTATGATTGTAAGAGGTTGTTGTGATTCTAGTCCTACGGACTAAAGCCATCCGGTTTATATAGACACGGAGAGGGCTAGGGTTACATAAAATTCGGTTACAATGGTAGGAGATCTACATATCCGTATCGCCAAGCTTGCCTTCCACATGAGGAAAGTCCCATCGGACACAGGGGAGAAGTCTTCAATCTTGTATCTTCATAGTCTTGGAGTCCGGTCGATGATGATAGTCCGGCCAATGATAGTTCGGTTGATGATGGTAGTCCGGCTATCCGGACACCCCCTAATCCAGGACTCCCTCAATCTCCAAAAAGGCTCGGGCATTCATTGGCAAGGAAATGGACTCTGAAGCTGAATCGGAGGAACATGAGAAGAGGAGGCATCGAGAAGAATCTGAGTGCAGTGTGGCGAGTCTAGCTCTCCTCTCCCGCTTTCGTCGACAAGTCCATCTTCAACTCTGAAGAAAAGACCTCACCAACAAAGCTGATGAAGATAGTGATGACTACACTCCCTCCTATTGCTTCATGGCAAAGGGTGCCAAGGTACTCAAATATACCTCCTCTGAATCTAGTGAAAATGAATCGATGATGATCTAAGCCCGATTACTCAAAACTTGCTAAAATTGCTGTAAAACAACAAAGGGCTTTGAAAAGGTTCAAAACATGCTAGATAAGAGTGATGATATGTTGGGTGAAGAAATGGATCGCACTAAATACTATTGAAAATCTTGAAGACTTGATCTAGGTTTGATAACCTTCAAGGTCATCATAACACTCTCTTATCGATCATGAAAACTTTCTTATGAATTTCTTGAAAAAAAGCAAGATCTTGAGAAGCTAAGAGTGAGTTATGAAGATCTTGAAGGGCGCGATTCATTACTTGCTCAACAAATCAAGCGCTTCCGAGGAAGAATTTGTTCCTCCATGCTTAAAGTGCATTGAGCGTGAATCGCTAATTCTTCACTGAATGTTCAAATGCTTCAAGCTATTACAAATTCTTCACCTGCCTCTGCTATCACTAATTCCTCATCGAGGACATTGCTAGTATCCTTGACGATGCAGGGCTGAAGGAATTGTACATGACAGGCATGTACAAAAGCCTCAAAGGGCATCAGACTCTTTGTGATGTGCTTAAAAGCAGATCCTCAATAGGAACCCTAGGAAAGAGGGTATTGCCTTTGAGAGAAACTCAATCTTGATGGAACATATTGGAAGCTTTGGCGGTATCCCAAAACCTCATGGGTTCTGCAAAGGACCTCCGATTGATCCATCTAATTTATCTGACTTTACATGCGAATCTCCTCATTCTTGATGAGTCATTTGACTCAACTATAAACTGTTCAAAAATCAGAATGGTGAAGTATTTGCTAGATATGTTGGCACTAAGCTGCGAGAGCGGTTCCCCTATGAAGAAAATCTGGGTTCCCAAGAAGTGCCTTGAAAGTCTTGGTGAATGTCCTCATGACACCACCAGTGAAGAATAAGAACCCCAGATCAAATTCTTCATATGGACCAAATTCTTCATATGGATCCAAGTCCTCATACGGACCAAATTCCTCCGTGGATCAAATTCCTCAAAGGATCAAAGTCCTCATATGATTATCATCGTGCTAACAACTCTGTTTTGAGGTAGAGCTAAGGGCTATGAATATGTGCATTATTCTTCAAACCAATATGTTCATAAGTCCTCGAAGAATTTCTCTGCTTATTCATATGCTTACCTAACCCCTCTTATGTGAAAGCGAAATGGATTGGCCTCTATGCCACCATTCTCATATGGTGCTCATGAGAGTGATGAACTCTTTGCCACCCCTTGATGTGGGTGGTGAAGAAAAAGAACTAATCTCTTCTGAGGGTCAGGTCTCAGGGCGTGCCTTAGCGTCTGAAGAATTTCTTTGAGGACTGACAAAATTGCTGAAAGGGCGTGGGCTAATCATGATGAAATGAACTTTCATTTCTGCGTCCTCATACTACTTATCGAATCTTGTTGATGAAATTCATCGATGAACTTGATATCATATTCTTCAGCGATGAAGTATATGAGATAAATAAGTTATACTAATTCATCTGCGGGATGATCAACCAAAACCAATGAGTGGGTTCTCGATAGTGGATGTACAAATCACATGGTGGTGACAAGAATCTATTGATGGATGCTCCTTATCACCGTCACATGAAGCATATCATCTTCTTGACAAAGGCAAAAGTCGGTATTGGGTCTTGGTAAGGTTGCGATCTCTAAGGACATACACATGGACAAAGTCATGCTTGTTGAGTCCTTAGGATACAACCTCATGTCGATCTCAATGCTTTGTGATCTTGATATGGTTGTTATCTTTGGCAAATATCGTTGTGTTGTGATTATGGAAGGTGACAATTCCAAAGTCTTGAAGGCTTTAGGAGAGAGACTTGTATATTGTTGACTTCTCTCTGGGACCACAACCAGCCGTGTGTCTACTTGCAAAAGCTTGAGAAGGCTGGCTATGGCATCGGCGACTTAGTCATTGAGGCATGAGGAATTTACTGCGCTTGCAAGAAGAAGCATGTCATTGGCATTGAAAATGTCAAATTCCTCAAGGATCACTTGCGGAGCACTGTGAAGCTGGAAAAATGACCAAGGCCAAGCATCCAGCGAAGACTATCATGACCACTACTCGTCCCTTGAATTGCTTCACATGGACCTCTTTGGTCCCAATCATTACTCAGTATCGTTAATGATGCATCTCTATATGGCTTTGTTATTGTTGATGATTACTCTCGTTACATGGGTACACATTGTTACTTACAAAAATCAAGTGCAGGAAGTCTTCAAGCGATTTTCCTCGAGGCTTCAACTAACTTTGGTGTGAAGATCAAGCACATCGGGAGTGACAATGGGCTGAGTTCAAAATTCGGTCTTGATGCCTATCTTGATGAACTTGGTATTACTCATGAGTTATCTGCTCCTATACTCCTCAACAAAATGGCGTCGTGGGCGCAAGAACAGAACTCTTGTTGAGATGGCTCGCACTATGCTTGATGAATACAAAGCGCCTAGTCGTTTTTGGATTGATGCAATTGATCTGCGTGCCACATCATCAGCAGTATATCTTCACAAATTCTTCAAAAAGACGCCTATGAACTCCTCACGACAAGAAACCCAATGTAAGTTATTTCAAAGTCTTGATTGCTAAATGCTGGATTAGAGATCCTCATCACAACTCTAAATTTGCAAAGCACATGAAGGTTTATGCTTGGTTCGGAAAGGACTACGCACCTCTGAGTCTTCAACATCACTCTTCACAAGATTGTTGACCTTGTAGATGTGCGGTTCGATGAAACTAATGGCTCACAAAAGAGCACCTACCTACGTGTTAGATGAACCAGCACTGAGGAATCTATCAAGTTCAAAACAGCGAGGATGTCATTCCTCTTGAAGAATCTGCTGAAGAATTCATTCTGTCTGTGAAGAGCGTCGGTGATGCACTGAAGATAATCTTGAAGACAATGGTCTTGAGAAAATGATCAAATTCCTCGGCGACAACCAGCTCATCCTCGCGTTGCAAAGAAGTGCAAGTGGACAAGATCATCGATGACATTGAAGCGCCGGGTCCTCTCTGCGCTCAAAAGCTTCACATTTATCTAACTTTTGTGGGCACTATGCTTTTGTCTCTATCCACAGAGCCCACTAAGGTAGATGAAGCATTTACGGAGCAGAGTGGATTCAGGCCATAAGAAGAATTACATCGTTCGAGCTCAACAATGTGCAGGAACTGGTCAAGCGTCGAGATCCTGCATAAGCATAATATCATTGGCACAAAGTGGATCTACGCAACAAGCAAGATGAAAATGGCCTTGTGGTGAGGAATAAGAGCCGACTAGTAGCTCAAGGCTACACGAGTTGAAGGAATTGATTTGATGAAACTTTTGCACTGTTGCTAGACTTGAGTCTATTCGCATATTACTACGCCTATACTAACCATCACAATATCACTTTATATCAAATGGATGTGAAAAGTGCATTCCTCAATGGTAAGCTTGAGGAAGAAGTATATGTTGCTCAACCCCGGGTTTTGAAGATCCAAAGAATCGACAAAGTCTTGAGACTTAATAAGGCCCTCTATGGTCTCAAACAAGCCCATGGGCGTGGTATGATACATTGAAGAATTCTTACGTGAAGAATGGCTTCACACCAGTTCACTCGACCCTACTCTCTTTACTAAATCTTATGATGGTGAACTGTTTGTGTGCCAAATATATGTTGATGATATTATCTTTGGCTGTCTTGACCAGCGTTATAGTGATGAATTTGCCTATATGATGAGTGAAGAATATCAAATGTCTATGATGGGAGAGTTGAAATTCTTCTTAGGTCTTCAAATTAAATCAACAACACAATGGCATATTCATATCTCAGGAGAAATACCTCAAAGATGTCTGAAGAAATTGGCATGCAAGATTGCAAAGCGTCAAAATTCCTATGCCCACAAATGGCCATCTATGCCTTGATGAAAATGGTATTGACTTGATCACAAGGTATACGCTCCATGATTGGTTCTTTATTGTACTTATGTGCATCTAGGCCAGATATAATGCTTAGTGTTTGCATGTGTGCCCGATTTCAAGCTACACGAAGGAATCACACCATAAGGCTGTGAAGCATATTCTTGATATCTAGCTCACACACAACACTAGGATTATGGTACCCCAAGGGCTCTACTTTTGATCTCATTGGATATTACGACTCGACTATCTTTGGTGATCGTGTGGACCATAAGTCAACATCTGGTACTTGTCATTTCCTCGGACGATCTTTGATGCATTGGTCCTCGAAGAAAGCAGAACTGCGTATCACATCTCTGCGGAAGCTGAATACATTCTGCTGGCTCTTGTTGTGCTCAATTGCTTGTGGATGAAGCAAACTCTCAAGGACTACGGCATCAACGTGAAGAATGTGCCTCTCTCTGTGACAATGAGAGTGCCATCAAGATTGCTCACAACCAGTTCAGCACTTTCGAAGACAAAGCACATTCAAATTCGTCATCATTTTCTTCGTGATCATGTGTTGAAGGCGACATCTCCATCGAGCATGTGAAGGTGAAGAACAGCTAGCTGATATCTTCACTAAGCCCTTGGATGAGAAGAGATTTAGCAAGTTGCGGTGTGAGCTAAATATCTTAGAATCTTGAATGTTCTTTGAAAAGGACACACATCCTAACACTTATGCAAAATTGATGACTTAGATGTGCAACACATGAAGAAACGTTTTCTTCAATCAATGAAGAATAACACTCTAAGTGTGAAGAAATTAATGAAGAATTTGATTCTCAGAACCCTCGACAATTATGCGGTGTCTGAAATCATCATTCTTATCTGATGGAGTCACGCCACCACCAAAGTTGAAAATCTTCAATTTGAGTTTTCCTCAGTTTGAAATTCTTGATTTTCAAATTCTTCAACTTTGCAAAATCTTCTTGTTTCCGTCGTCTTTCTTCATTGGCTATATATATATATATATATATATATATATATATATATATATATATATATATATATATATATATATATATATATATATATCCTCTACAACATTCACTTATGCTATTTCTTCGCGTCGTTTTTTTGCTAAGTGAATGTGATGGGACCCTTCCCCTCTATGCTATACTCAACCCAATCTATTACAAATTCTTCATATGCGTTCTATTTTAAACTCGTTCAAAATCTTCATTGTGTCCTTGACAATTTGAAGAAATTGCGACGGAACTTTAAAACTGATCTTATCAAACTTTGGTTTTGCCGCTCAAACCGTTCGCATCCCACGATGCATTATTTACTCATCCAAAATCATACGATCTCCACTACCACGATCGTGGATGACACATGTCGTGAAGAAGAAATGGTCGAGATTGCGTTAGTCCCTAAATCTTGGGCGATCCGTTTTTCACCGTGTCTATAAATACCCTCTCCCTTCCTCACTTCTTTTACTCCGCTCGACCTCTCTCTCCCTTCGAGCTCCTCAAACCCTAAGCGCCGCCCTTCTCCATCGTCGCCGGTGAGGAAAAGCTTCCTTGCCTCGACCTCGTCGCCCGACGTACTCGCGCCGACAGCGGAAATCCTCACTCGCCCGCTTGCCGTAGCTGTCTTCCTCTGCCAAGTTAGGCGTGGAAGATCTGAGCCACGAACTTCCCAACTGTTCTTCTCAGTTCCAAATCGTGTTCTTCACCGGGTAATTAAAAGTTACTTTTATTACTCGCTTTGATTCTCAAACCTTCTGAAAATCTTCAAAGGTGTTTATTCTTCAAATCTTCACACATATGAACACCTCAAACAAAATATACTCTTGATTCGTTTCTCTAAGCAATGATTTTCTTCAAGATTCCTCAATTGTGTGGATCCTCGATCTGTACAACTCTGGAACCTAAGACAAAAGCGCTTAGTGAAATTCTTCAAAACTCATCTGGTCAAAATCCTCAAAACTTGTTCTTTTGAAAAACCTTACGAGAGCATATGACCTCTGCTTTGAATCACTAGGTTCTCATCAACTTAACTCATTTGGCGTTCCTCGAAGAAAAAACTGCATACTTCTTGAAGAACTCAATTGTTCAAATTCCTCAAGCTGAAGAACATGGCAGGCGGTAAGAAGCCACGAAAGGAGAAAAAACCTGAGGTTATGACTGCGTTTGAAATCCACGAGAAATCTATCTTGACTATTGCACACGATGATGAAAACAAAAATCAGCGCAAGGTGCGTATTCAGGAAGATTGAGCGGAGATGGGCACGTGAATGGAGGAGTACATATATGTGACTCCAAAGTACATGAAGAAATTCGCTCTCAATCCTCCATGCCCAAGAGCTCCATTGGCTTTTGGCCAAGTAGCTGATCCCACAAGCATCAAGCGTGGTGAGGAATTTCACGATGAATGGGCTAAGCGCCAAGCTAAATTGGCAAAACAAGCCAAGGAGGCGGTGAAGAAATTCAATGAGGATTCTGCCACTGCTAATGCTCTTTGAGGCCTCGGTCATGCGAGAAATCCATGACAAAGAAGCCTGCTCATAAGCCAAGTGCTTCACCATCAGAGCCCTCACGGCCAAGTTCCTCGTGACACCCTCAAAGCAAATTCCTCCACCTTCTTGCTGCTCCACCAAAGTCCTCAACAGCTCGTCAAAGTCTTCCAATTCCTGTACCTAGCTACATGTCAAAGGACTGCTGGTTTCTCAATTGCCTCGAGCGTTTACGCAAGTTCTCGGCAGCTCCAATTTCATCATCTGGCCCGACTCATTTGAAGACCAAAGCAACAGCTGGGCGAGGTTCCTCGGCCAAGCCAAAGAAGAAGCAGGTTGCATTCCATGTGCCTTCGGATGATGAAGCCGATGATGAACTTGCGGAAATCATCGAGACCGTCAAGAAAAGGCCGCTAGAGCCAAAGATACGTTTGTTCCACTGCTGTTGGATCGAAAACCCTCGACTATATTGATCTCGGCACAAGGATCCCAATACCCCTATGCCGACTTTCATCGACACCTGGACAAAGTCATATGTTGACTCACTTCATCGCTGAAGAAAATGGAAGTTTGAGAAGGCAGAGAAATAAAAAGGCTCAATCTGAGAAAGAGAAGTTCACGAAGAAAAACGTTGTCAAAATGACACAGAGGAGCTTCTCAAGGTCAGAGGCGAAATTCAAGACCTCAGCAAAAACTTGATTCCTATTATGTTGATTGGCAAGAGCCAAGGTCAAATTAAATCAACTTTGGCGAAGAAATTCTAAATGTTGCTGCCCGATGCAACATGAAATTCCTCGAGTGAAGCCTCAGCTCGAATGATGCCTCGGCTTAGCGGTGAAGAACATGCGGCACCGATGATGATTCGAGCTACTAATGAAAATGCTAGTTCGAGGCTGATGATCCCATTCCGGCCATGAAGAAATTGCGAGGGCATCCACTAGTAGTGCGCTGAAGAAAGCGAAGAAGTCGAGAACTATTGCATCAGTTGTGCTGAAGAAAATCAACCAAATTCCTCGGCTCCTCCTGCGCCAAGTCCAACTCCAATTCTTCCATCTGCCTCGATGTGAAGAAAACCAAAAAGCTGCCGAGCGAGCTCTTTGTGAAAAAGAAAAGCATCAAACTGCGTCGATTCTTGACTGCTAAGAAAATGAAGCCTATAACCAGCTCATTCAAAAATCAATTGATGCTGTTCCGATTTCCTCCGTGCCATCAAAGGACCTTGTTCCTTTTGGAAGACTATGAGATCCCAAGCGGCTCGATGAAGACCATCATTCGCTTTGCCGTCGGAAGCAATTGATGAAGAAATTGAAGTGGGCGCCATCCCTTCAACCCGATCATTTCCTCACCTATGCCTCGGTTCCACGGTGAAGAGGCTGGTGTTGAGAAGTGAAGATGAATGTGGATATAGGATGCACCACACGGTGATGAATGATGACTTTTGGGAAAGTCGCATCCCAATACTCCTCTCTTCACCCGCTCCAACAAAGTCTCGGTTATGCGTGCGGTTTGGGCGGTGAGTATTAAACTTCGAGGACACACAGTCCGGGCCTTGACCCGACCGAAACCGCTCGGGACACCAAGTGCTCACCGTATTCTCCTTGAACTAAGGTCACACAGACCTCGTCCAATCACTAGTGGTAAGTCTTGGTGACTTCCAAACCTTCTGAGAGACTCGGTCACTCGGCGATCCACAATTCCTCTTGGATGCTCTAGGCCATGCGCCCTAAACGTCTGGAAGAAAGCACGATCTTCAAAGGTAACAAGCGTCGGATCCACGGAGGATCAATCTCTTGATGATGCTCAATCACTTTGGGTTTGTAGGGTTTGGTTTTGTGTTTTCCTCACTTTCGATGATTTTAGCTCAAAGTCCTCGGAGGATGGGTTGCTCTCAAATGACAAGTGTCAAGTTCTCTCGGAGCAGCCAACCAGCTAGTGGTTGTTAGAGGCGACTATTTATAGCCTAAGGAGCAGCCCGACATGATAAGACATAAATGCCCTTCAATGATATGACCGTTAGGTGGATAAGATATTTTAGGACAGGTGGCGCAACACAACAAC
>JAHIAM010018720.1:0-18251 GCA_021605205.1 Aegilops longissima
GACCCAACCAGCTGGGCAGGCACCTGCGTGGCTACATGCAGCCCTTCGTGGAGGCTCCACCACCGCGCCACCTCAGCTGCCTGCCTGCCTACATGGCACCGCATGCACCGTTGGCTAGGGTGCGTGTCAAAGCTTGGAGGAGCGGCGACGGACGGGACGGGCCTCGCCCCCGTCCCCGATAAAGTAAAAGGACACCTAAGAAGATGCATTAAATGCACCTTGTCCTGTAATACGAGGGATAACCTCGTGCCACTGTAGACCTTTCCACCTCCTGTGTGCCACTGTGGCAGCCCCTTTTCCCTATAAAAGGAGGCCCAAGGCGACCAGGAGAAGGATTCGGCTTTTTGGAGCTCGTTACACCCCGTAGCTAGCTCAAGAACATAGAATACATCCACCAAAGCAGGAGTAGGGTTTTACGCATCCTCGCGGCCCGAACTTGGATAAACGAACCATGTGCTTCTCTATCAGACCCGCTCTTCTCTCAACCCCGCGCCCCGCAACCGCAGTAGGGATTCTTGTGATCCCATAGGTGCCGTTTCCCACCGACATATTGCGTGAGGGTTGAAAAAGCTGAAGCACGTTAAAAAGTATGAACCAATTGCTCGGCTTGTCATCGGGGTTGTGCATGATAAATACTTTGTGTTAAGAAGACAGAGCATGACAAGATTATATGATTTTGTAGGGATAACTTTCTTTACCGTTGATATTTTGAAATACATGATTGTTTGTTGGGATGCCTGAGTATTGATGTCTTTATGTCAAATTATAGACTATTGCTTTGAATCACTTATGTCTTAATATTCATGCCATGATTAGATTACATGATCAAGATTGTGCTAGGTAGCATTCCACATCAATTTTTTTATCATTTACCTACTCGAGGACGAGCAGGAATTAAGCTTGGGGATGCTGACACGTCTCCATCGTATCTATAACTTCTGATTGTTCCATGCCAATATTCTACAACTTTCATATACTTTTGGCAACTTTTTATACTATTTTTGGGACTAACATATTGATCCAGTGCCCAGTGCCAGTTCCTGTTTGTTGCATATTTTTGTTTAGCAGAAAATCCATATCAAACGGAGTCCAAACGGGATGAAAACTGACAGATTTTTTTGAATATATGTGATTTTTGGGAAGAAGAATCAACGCGAGACGATGCCCAAGGGGGCCACGAGGCAGGGGGCGCGCCCTGGGCCCTAGTGGCCACCCCGTAAGGCAGTTGGTGCCCTTCTTTCGCCACAAGAAAGCCAATATCCGGATAAAAACGTGTCCAAATTTCAACCCAATCGGAGTTACGGATCTCCGGGAATTTAAGAAACGGTGAAAGGGCAGAATCAGGGAGCGCAGAAACAGAGGGAGAGACAGATCCAATCTCGGAGGGGCTCTCGCCCCTCCGCCGCCATGGAGACCATGGATCAGATGGGAAACCCTTCTCCCATCTAGTGGGAAGGCCAAGGAAGAAGAAGAAGGTGGGGGCCCTCTCCCCCTCTCTCCCGGTGGCGCCGGAACACCGCCGGGGCCATCATCGTGTGACGGCGATCTACACCAACACCTCCGTCATCTTCACCAACATCTTCATCACCTTCCCCCATCTATCTACAACGGTCCACTCTCCCGTAACCCGTAGTACCCTCTACTTGAACATGGTGCTTTATGCGTCATATTATTATCCAATGATGTGTTGCCATCCTATGATGTCTGAGTAGATTTTCGTTGTCCTATCGGTAATTGGTGAATTGCTATGATTGGTTTAATTTGCTTGTGGTTATGTTGTCCTTTGGTGCCCATCATATGAGCACGCGCGTGGATCACACCATATGGTTAGTTGTATGTTGGTAGGACTATGTATTGGAGGGCAAGAGTGACAGAAGCTTCAACCTAGCATAGAAATTGATGCATACGGGATTGAAGGGGGATCAATATATCTTAATGCTATGGTTGGGTTTTACCTTAATGAACGTTAGTAGTTGCGGATGCTTGCTAATAGTTCCAATCGTAAGTGCATAGAATTCCAAGTCAGGGATGACATGCTAGCAGTGGCCTCTCTCACATAAAACTTGCTATCGGTCTAGTAAAGTAGTCAATTGCTTAGGGACAATTTCGCAACTCCTTCCACCACTTTTCCACACTCGCTATACTAACTTCATTGCTTATTTATCTAAACAGCCCCTAGTTTTTGTTTACGTGCTCTTTATATTCTTGCAAACCTATCCCGCAACACCTACAAAGTATTTCTAATTTCATACTTGTTCTAGGTAAAGCGAACGTTAAGCGTGCATAGAGTTGTATCGGTGGTCGATAGAACTTGAGGGAATATTTGTTCTACCTTTAGCTCCTCGTTGGGTTTGACACTCTTACTTATCGAAAGAGGCTACAATTGATCCCCTATACTTGTGGGTTATCATTCATGCACATCGATGGCTCTAAAATGCTGGCCGGTTTAGGAGCGAGCGTTGTCTTAACATCCCCCACAGAAGATACAGTCCAGTATGTACTCCAAATACTATACACAGACTCCAATAAGGCAGCCGAATACGAGGCCTTATTGCACGGTCTTCGGATGCCTGTCTCCATGGGCATACAACGCCTGGAGGTGCGCGGGGATTCAAATCTCGCAATACCCCAAATAAACGGAGACTTCAATGCCAAAGATGGCGGCCTATCGTAACGCCATACTCAAAATATCAGCTCGGTTCGAGGGACTCGAGTTCCATCATGTGGCTCGAGAAAGTAACCAAGCAGCGGATTTCCTTGCTCGAATGGGCACCAAGCATGACCCCGTCCCGCCTAACATCTTTTTGGAAAGGCTCTTCGAGCCATCCGTGGTGTGGCAGGATGAGAGCAGCGACACTAGTCCGGATCCGATTACACCCCCAGACTCCGAAAAGAATAACGATATCATCGGGGGCTCAGCCACCGAAATAACACCATCGGGCCATCTAATAATGGCAGTAATTGCCCCATGGACCGAACCCTTCTTGGCCTACCTCAATAGGCGAGAGCTCCCTGAGGATCAGAATGAGGCTCGATGCATCGTTCCTCGTTCAAAGGCCTACAAGGTTCATGAAGGAGAGCTCTACAAGAAGAGTGCTACCGGAATACTTCAAAGATGTATCTCCAAAGAAGAAGGACGACAGCTCCTGGCCGAAATCCATGCTGGTCTCGGCGGTCACCACGCCGCAGCTCGGGCTCTTGTAAGTAAGGCCTTCTGTACCGGTTTCTACTGGCCGACGGCCCGAGCAGATGCGCAGGACCTTGTACAACGTTGTGTATGATGCCAGCTTTTCTCCAATCAAAGCCATATGTCGCCTACTGCCCTACAAACAATCCCCATTACTTGGCCTTTCGCGGTCTAGGGGCTTGATATGGTCGGACCCCTTAAAGGGGGAAGCCATAAGAGAAAATATCTGCTGGTAATGTTAGATAAATTCACTAAGTGGATAGAGGCCAAACCAGTTAAAACGGCCGAAGCTGAACCAGTGATAGACTTTATATCCGGTGTCGTACACCGTTATGGTGTCCCACACAACATCATCACCGATAACGGCTTTTACAGCCGACGAAGTGAAAACCTGGTGTGCTAACCTGGGCATCAAACTCGATTATGCCTCCATCTATCACCCCCAAACAAACGGTCAAGTCGAACGAACTAATGGCCTTATCATGAGCGGCATTAAGCCTAGACTAGTGCGGTCTTTAAAAGAGTCAGAAAAACACCGGGTCGAGGAGCTTGACTCCGTACTCTCGGGGATGCGGACCACACCGAATCGCACTACCGGTTACACACCATTCTTCATGGTGTACGACGCAGAGGCGGTTTTGCCCTGCGACATCATTCATGACTCACCTCGAGTGCGCATGTACGAAGAGAGAGAAGCCGAGCTCGGTCGGCAGGATAGTCTGGATGCCCTGGAGGAGGAGCGTGACATTGCAAAAGCCCATTCCACATTCTATCAACAACAAGCTCGCAGGTACCAAAGCAGAGAAGTTCGGGCCAAGACTTACAATGTTGGTGAACTCATTCTACGCTTGCCAGAAAAGAAAAAGGACAAACTCAAGCCCAAATGGGAGGGTCCCTTCATTATAGATGAAGTTCTAACCGGAGGTGCGTACCGCCTGCGTGATGCATCGAATAATCGCTTAGAGCCGAACCCGTGGAATGCCGCCAGACTCTGAAGATTCTACGCCTAGAGCCGGACTCATTGTTCGTTTTCTTGTTCTCCTTTTTCCATTTTTCTCTCTTTAAATTCTTTAGCTTTATAGCTCTTGTGCGGCTAGACCACACACTTATGAGGTACACATCCTTAAATGTATACGCCCATAATACCTGGGGGGCTTCTTTTACAGATGCTTATTATCATCTTCCGAGCATCGAGTTCACCGCATATGTGGCCTTTTCTCATATATATACCTTTTCTCCGCCATTATATGCACCTTTATGACTTAATTTTTTGCCAAGCTGGGTTTCCTGGCTCCTGTGCTTATGCCCTACGTTCCCGTTTGTTCAGCTAGGGCATAAAGGGAGCACCTTTGCGATTGTTACAGCCGGGTCATCCGGACCTGTACCTCAGATTGGGTGAAGCCGAAAGCTAGCGTTCTTAAGGGAATAATCGGTCGGCGAACTGAAGACGTTTTACCCTCATTGCACTATGAACCCCCAGATATTATGTATACTGCGATTTTTCGGATCACAGTTTGGGCATGCATCCTAACGCATGTTCACCCAGGGAATGGAACCCTTAACGGAACTATTCTCTCTGGAAGACGTTTCTTACAATCAATAAGTAATATAACATAGCTAGCCGAATACAACTTGTCTGTTCAAGCAACTATGACCCCTACGCCTGGTTTCCATGCATGCCCCGGCATTTATCGCCGGTCCGGTATTCGGAAACACTCCGCACCTTTGGGTCTGGAGGTCGAAACAAAAAGGTCTGCCATGGCAATCGTTTTACAATTCGGCTAGGGACACATTTGTTAATTGAAAGTACATAGTCACTTGGACTCAGAAGATACTTCTTCCTCTATACCATCTAACAGGCTGTCTAACCTACAATCCTATTGTGAAAACTTGGCGGCTATCTTTACTTGGTCATATACCAAGCTTACTGGAATTTCTTTCCCATCTGACCCCCGAGGCCCGACCCAGGCCATATGATTCGAATCCAGTCCGGTGTACCGTGTTTTCACCATGGCCCAGGCCTCTCGTGCACCTACCCGACATGCCGATATCTTCCATAATCCAAAGCGGCGCCGAGCTCCCTTAAATAGCTGCACGAGCTCCTCCATACTTCCTAGAGGGGATGCGGATGGCAATAAAGCCTTGGCAACACTCCGCCACTACAAAAAAATAAACTTCCATGATGATACGTGCTTGTCACAGTAGGTCACGTTTTCTGTCATGCATGTACATCCATGACAAATTTATGACAGAATCAAGATAGTCATACCTGTGCCGTCGTAGAAGTGTTCCATGACATTACCAAAATTATCATCACGGAAGTGTCCACTTCCATGACGATAAATCGTGCGTCACGGAAGTGCTTTCGTCAAGGGTGACCGATACGTGGCATCCACCATAACGGAACACCGTTAAACTATTGGGTCCGGTTTTGGATCCGATAACCCGTTAACAGCCCCGACCAATGGGGATTTTCCACGTGTAAAATCACATTGGCTGGAGGAAACACGTGTCGGCTCAACGTTGGGACATATGTCATCCACTCATTGGACACAAAGCGCCTATGATATGCCGACACGTGGCACGACCCAACAGAGGCCCATTGGCCCGTTTGACTTGGTCAAAAGGTGGCGGGCCGGCCCATGGCAAGCCTGTTAATGGCCTGTTCGCATATAGCCCATTTACAGCCCGCTATCCCAGGGCCCGTCTACGGCCTATCCGAATTAGGCCCAGTAGCGTCATCTGGGCCGTCTAATATAATTCCAGCCCGTTTTAACTTCCGGCCCATGTATGGCCCATGCCGTCTTTCGGCCCATATGAGGCCCTTAGTAACCCTCGGTCCCTTAACGACCTGTGGTAAAACTGGCCCGTAATGAACAGTGTATCACTTTTTACCCATTAACGACCCATTATTCCGTTGGGCCGTTTCCAGCCCATGATATCTTTCGGCCTTCTCAGGGCCCATTTATTCTTTGGCTCATTTCTAGCATTCGGTTACTTAAGGCCCACATCGTCATTTTTACGCTTGTGGGCCAAATTCAGCCCGTGTAATTTGATCGGCCCGTTTGTGGCCCGTTAATACGTTGGGCCGTTTTCATGTCGAAAAAAACCCGTTGGGCTGTTTTCATAGAGTTATCAAATACGGCCAATAAACGGCCCGTTATTGTCTACGAATAGTATGGCCCATGATTGGCAAAATGACGATACGCCCCGTAGAAGGCCCATGGATCCTACGGCCCGTAAAAGGCCTATGGATCGTACGGCCTGTAGAAGGCCCATGGATCCTACGGCCCGTATAGAAGGCGAATGGATCCTACGGCCCGTATAGAAGGACAATGGATCCTACGGCTCGTGGAAGGCCCATGGATCATACAGCCCGCAGGAGGCCCATGCTTACAACAGTCCGTGTGTTGCCATGATTATTTATGCCTAGTTTCCAAAAATAGGTTATTGTGGCCACTAGAAAAACACAGAAAAAGAACTACAGTGACTACAAGCAAGCAACTAAACAAGACAATAAGGAAATAAATAAGCAAGCAATTAACGCTAGCCTATTACCGCTATTACACATATTACATCCACTGGGCATCAAAGTTCGCCACCAGTGCAAATATAGGGAACAAAGCAGCATATTAATACATAGGCCGTCAAAATTGGCCACCAGTGCAAATAAACGTGGCAGCAAAACAAGAGCATAACTGAAACAACTCCATAAGAGCTCAAGAAACGTGGTATCCACCATGCTGGCAATAAGCTTAGCAAGCTTATTAGCTTTGTCCTGTTTGGCGCTAAAATCCTCCAACACTTGTTGTTGCACCAGAAAGTATGCATCTGAATGCTTTAGGGACTTCCGCAGTCCTTCCGCTTCTTGTCGCAGCACAACTGATCGATGTCTTTCAACTTGTAGTTGAGGCTCAAGAAACCGAACTGATTCAGACAATGAGTTTGAATAGCTTGTGCAAGCAGTAGTGGCAAGTAACTCCAACACTAAACCAAGACACGACTTTGGGGTTGTCTCACTCTCTTCGAGATAGTCTTCCTTAGCTGTTTATCAGCTTTGTTGGAGACCAACAAGGATGTGTCACTATCCTGAACCTTATCTGCATTACTTCCTTTACCATTTCTTAATAAGGCACTCTTCCCCAATATTCTGTTAGCATTCTAAAAGAAGAAACAAGCAAACACATAACAGTTTAGCATGTACTAGTATATGAAACTCATTTCGGTGAACCAGTTCATTAGTAAGGTGGACAGGATTAAACTACCAAGTCTTCTATTGCCAAGTACTAGTATATAATAAAAGCATCAAACAAACATATATCTATGTCCTATGGTCACTGCATTGTCTTGCCAAATCAAATTAGAGACACGGTTCAAATCATATCAGTTCAAGACAAAGCAACAGTGAAAGAATACAAAGCGTGGGAAACTACAAGGCACAACAAGATTTCAGATTGGTACCACGGGTCTACATGTACAGCAACACTATTGGCTCTGTTGTGATGCTAGTAATGTGCATGATATGAGAAGTCAACTGTATACACAATTGAAATTGAAATCAACAGAGCTATTGATAAGAGAAAGCCTGTTAAAGAAACATGCGTGAACATACCTGCTGTGCTATTGAAGTTTCGATTGGATCCTTCAATTTAAAAATAAGTTTGTATGAGTAAATATACAGTGATACAAGAGCAAAGCAGTATGCACGATAGCAATCATAGTTAAAAAAGGCGCGCCTAGGCGAGCGCTTAAGCGCGCCTAGGCTCTAGGCGTTGGCGAATCGCATTGCGCATAACTACGCTTAATCTGTGCATAACTGTGCATAAGCATGCGCTTTGGTCAGTAAAGCGCAAGGCAGTGGCAATACGGAGAATTAACGCCTAGCACTTTCCTGAAGTATGATAGCAATGGAATCTTAAATTAGAACAGTTGTTCTTCAGGTTTAGGCACTTGTTCTACATGAACAGAGTACAGTAAGACGCAAGAATATAGTACTTCAAAATAGAAAATGAGCTCATAGACCTTACCACATTCTTGGTTCGGGACCAATATAGAACAAAGCGTTCCGGTCATCGTCCGAAGAATGTGTCTCGGAAAATGTAAGGAATTTGATGAATTTCTTTGCGGTGAAATACGTTTTCTTCAGGTAATTATGATACTGCCACCAAGCATTCTTTAAGATAGCAGAGGTATTAGCACAGGTTACCTCATCCTGAGTTTCCAAATTGGTCCTTCTCTATAGAGAAAAATGGGAAAATTTGCTGTATTATAACCATCATGGAGGTAGGATGTATGGGACAAAGCAAAGTAATTGCCATGAATAACATTACTTACACATAACTACTGGACAAACGCCTGCAACTGGAATTTTCCTTCATCTTTAGTATAATATTTCCAAGATGGGAAGATACGCACATACGATTTAACAACATCAAATGCGAGAGATGCTAAACTATGACTAGCTGGTTGTGCTTCCTCCACAGGAATAGGCGTACTAACTGGTGGAGTTGGGGTTCGCCGTGGTAGTACTGGCCCTTTGGGCACTGGAGCTGCCTTACTAACTGCTCTTGTTTGGGAGCTCTCTGGTGGAGATGGTGCTGTGTCAACAGGAACTGGGTTACTATCTGCTGGGGTTGGGGTTAGATTGGGTGAAGCTGGTTATCTGTCCATCGCAGTAGGGGTACAATCTGCGAGAGTTTGGGTTATGTGTGGTAGGTCTGGTTCTCGTGCATGTACAACGGGGGTGCTATCTCCACCAAGAGGTAGCACTGTTTTATTTGAAGACCGTGTTTTTAGTCCGCTAGATGTTGGCATCACCCGCTCCAATTCAAATGGCTGATAAACAGGAAACATAGTTGAATGTACAGACATTGTATGAGAGACAGATGCAATAGATAGTGTGGAAAAAAGAGGGCATGAAATAGTTGACATGTATATTGTTTAACTAAAACGGGTAGCATGACATAATTTCACATATATGATGTCTATCTAAACTGGATAGCATAGTATAACATAATTCAAAGATATGATGAATAACTAAACAGGATCGCATGACATAATTCACCTACATGTTATCTAAGTAATCAGGATCGCATCATTTAATTCACATATGTGATTTATATGCTAAACAGAGGGCATTAGATATGATGTCTGAACTAAGAACATGGTGTTGAATATTGTGTATATGATGTCTAATCTATGCAATGCAAGACACCATATGCATGATATGAGCAATATAACCATGCCAAGTTAGAGCATACACCTCGGTGGGGGAATATGACTGGTCATCTGTCTCTGAATCCATCTCCGAGGAGCTATCGGGACCCAACAAGAGATCTGCTTGACGGTAGCAACATCTGCTGCCAAGGCCTTGTTTTCACTCTAGATTTTTCAATCTCCCACCCAAATGGCTGATTCACAAGAAGAGTAGTTTAATGTACAAACTCTGTCGACAAATGGAAATGTAATGAAGAAAAGGATGGGCAAGATATCATTCAAATCTATGATGCCTGGTTAAACAGGATGGCATCGCACATTTCATGTATATTATGGCTGGCTAAAAGACATGTGACTGCACAATTCCCATATATGATATAGAAACTAAACAGGTGGCATTATAGAACATGTCTAAACTAAGCAGATGACATATATGATGTCAAAAGTAGGCATTGCAAGGCAACATATGCATGATATGACTAACATCATCATGCCAAGGTAGAGCAAACACCTTGGGGGTAAATAGGAGTGGTCGTGCGTGCGAATCCGCCTCGAACAGATATCTTCCTTTGGATTACAATCTGAGAGAGGTGGGGAGGGTTTGCCATAGAACTCACCATGGAGCAATGTCGCATGACATTGTATTGCCGCCATAAAACTCTTCTCTTTTCTCTACATGTTCAGCATGACTGTGTAGAATATCTGACATGCATACGAAAAAAATATGGTGAGATTATGGAAGGAGAGCATGCAGAAATTTAGAGTGATGGTAACAACCAGTGGATGGATCCAAAAATAATAATAGCAGGCTGATGATTGCTTTAATTTAATAAAAAGACAGATGCTGATTGCTTTACTATTTGTTTCCCACCCAAGATGAACAACATAGGCATACCCTAGATGAACCAGATATTAGACAAAGATACTATTCTTTACTTCCTCGATATGTGCCCCACCACTAATTTAGAACTCAAGTTTGAACATTAATTTGGACCTGACTTGGAGTCCAAGAGGTGAACAGGACGATAAAGTAGCAGGTAATTTTAAGCAATGCATAACATAAGCAGAAACAAAAGAGTGCGACCTCTCTTGTGGACCCGTGTACTCCTCAGGTTCATCTGCTGAGTCGATGATGGTGATGCCGTTGCGGTGGGTGCCCGCGGCAGGGAAGGAGATCTGAGGCGGCGAAAGACGATCAGGAGTCATGATGTCTGGTTTGGTGGATGTTTCTGTCGATGGAGCAGCTCAGTTGAAGTGGACGACGTTGCGGCAAGAGTAGGACAAACCACACAAAGTTCCCTTCGACACCTACCTGTAATTGAAGTAATTCTGTAAGGGCTCATTTGGCATGCATGATTCTAAAAACGCAGGGATATGAAAAACACCGGAGTAGGATAGGAATGCACATGGTAAATAGAGCATTTGTAAACACATGATTTCTGTCAACTTGAGTGTTTGGTTTACAGGAATTGGAAGAGCAGAGGAATGCAAAGAAACATGGCCAAAATAAAGTGAAATCGTATGAAAGCGTGTACATTTAGAATGTTATTCTGCCACTAATGCACTTGGTCTTGTTTTCATGCATAGGATTTTGAAAAGTAGGTCCAGGTGGATGTTTTGCTTCATTCCTTTCAACAAAATGCATGAATAATTGAATAGTAGAGTGCCATTGGAAAATTCCCTATTACTATGTTTTTCCATTGAACCAAAATAGCCCTAATGGATCGACATGAATGTATAGTAATAAGTGATGCAACAAGTTTACAACCTCTTTGCCGTAGCCGTGTCGACCTCAACATCATTGGGTTGGTCGCTGAAGCAGTTGAGGCAGAGGTGGCTGTCGGAGGTGTGGAGGAAGATTTGAGGAATCTCTAGACAGTGTCCCAGTGAGGCTTAAGACGTCAAGGCTGAAGCAGCACAAGACAGACATCGTCAATCTCAAGTGGGATTCTAATAGCATCTCCAATAGATGATGTAAAATAGATGTAAAATTTACATCACCAAAAACCACCTGACTACAGCAGATGAGGTAAAAACTGTTGACTCTGAACTTAACTGTCGAAACTGAAATTTACTGTGGAATCTGAATGTTACTGTCGAAACTGAACACAATGGTAGCAGAGAGGCACTTGACATGTAGTTTAGGGAGGGCATGCAGTTCATCTTCAACCTGCACCCCCCTGAGCCGCCAGCCACCACAGGCCGAACCACCGGCCCCAACGCCGCCTCACCGCCCCGAAACAACTCCCCACCACCGGTCCGCCGCCGCCCCGGCCAGCCCTATAGGCCCCCCGCCCCCACGCTGAACCCTAAGATAGATAGTGGGGTACCTCTCAAGGCGAGCCCCCGTCCCCGCTGCGGGTGGTTCTTCCTTAACTCGGCAAGCCCCCCACCCCCTAAAAATTGACTGACCCAAAAGTCGATTCAGTCGACTGAAGTGTAGCTAAATCGGAGCAGAGCAGCAGCACGAGTGAGGGGGAGAGCAGCAGCGTGAGCGAGAGCCAGAGCAGCAGCAGCTGGGCGAGCGAGCGATCGAGCGAGAGCCACAGCAGCAGCGGCATATCCGGCTGGTATGGACGCCGCCACCGAAGGGGCCTCGCACTGGGGGAGAGCCGCCGTGGAGATGTCGCCCGCGGCGCCGGCTTCAAGGTAGCCGCTCCATGGGGGTGCGGGATGGAGCACTGTCGGCGCCGGGAGGTCAAGCTAAGGAGAAGGTGCGATGCGATGAGTGTACAACCTCTTTGGTGGCGCTGAGTAGGCCTCGGCTTCGTCCGAGGAGTCGGTGAGGATGCTGCGGTTCCGGTGGAGCAGGTTAAGGTGGCGCTGTGGGGATGGAGCAGCCGCGATAGACGTGGTGATCGTCGGTGCAGCTCCTTGGAGGTGGAGGACGGGGCGGCTGAACCGGCGGGACGATGAGATGGACGACGGATCCTCATCCGGGGAGGTGTAAGAGGGACGTCGAGCTGTTGCGGTGGACGATGTCGTCGGGGAAGAGGCTCCGGCTGGGCAGCGGTGAGGTGGTGGACAGAGGAGGGTGGGGTTTTGCGGCTGGAGCGGAGAGGTTATGGTGGCCTGGGATTTCGAATGGTAAAAAGGAGGCGATGGGAGGGGGTGAACCATGACTTAGGGACGCGCTTGTCCAAAATGTAGGGTGTGTTACCAAAGTACCCCGCACCGATTTGAACTAGTGGCCCTTTCGGCTCAGGGTTAGAAGGGGGATTTCGCGTGTCGGGATTTGGCACCTGGAGGGAGTTTTCGCGTGCGTTGTAATGTCGGAATAGCAAGGCGCGGGTTGTGAAGGCGCCAGTTTTGGGAGCACGATATCTGAATTTTCGGGATATAACAAGGCGCAGGTTGAATTTTAGGGACAAGCCTAACGTGTAATATTGTACTTGTTTGTACCAAATCAATTCGCACTTCCCTCAACCAAAAACAAAACGAAAAAAATAAAACTATTCACACCACACAAAGAGAGAGTCTTGCCCCGTTTTACTATAAAAATGCTATTTAAAGATACTCATCCCAACAATTTAGTGCAATTAAATGCTATTCGGTAGTATGAACCCATGTTATGTTTTCGCTTGCTGTATAATGCATGTAACCTACTTATACCAATATTTTAGTGCATTCCAAATGTCTATACTACCGCGGCAATTCAAACTGAATTTGAATTCGTTTCTCTATTTCAATAACAATCTACAATCATGATTGTTGCCAACTTCAACCATCATTCGTGTATTACCTTAATAACACACCACATGATTACTATAGAGATAGATATGAACTATGTGTACTACATGAACTCGAATTCTATTTTTTGAATACACTTGATGTTGATTCCAAATAATAGTACATTTGATGTACTAACTATATATTCATAATCTAAACCATGTTCCATACGTGTACACTATGTTTATCACACATAGTATAGTGCCCTGCCCCCTACATTATGACAAGTATTTAGACCTGAGCTGCAAAAGCCACACATTAGCCCAAATTATGATCAATGTTCTATATGTTATACGTAGTACTAGCAAGATGCCCATGCGTTCCACAGAACATCAACATGATCAAGGGGAGGCCTAATTTGCAAATATGGAGAGGGGTGTGGGTATCTTTTTTCAAAATTGCCATAGTTTCCTTCCTATCCGTCAGATATAAATCGGACGGCTTATATTGCAGGATTACACCATCATCAACAATTCCGCTTTTTATAAGAGTAGAGATAAAATATATTATATGTAGTATAACATGTTCATAACCACACCATGTGTATCACCGTTATATATATTCACACATGCGTCGGTTTAAAACACTATGATAAATTCTTCAAATATCTGAATTCGCTTTTTATAAAGAAGTATGATCTCTATTCGTCTTTTACAGCCACACAATTCTCTTATCTTTGTAGCTAGCTAGCGCTAACTTTCTCTCGTGCATGCAGACGCCCGCATCCCTCTAACCCTCCCTTAGCATTCTCTAGCTCCATCGTGCAAATTCGTCTTTTCACTTTAGGTCATTCACACACGGTGTGTGTAGGCCCCCCAGCTCCTTCTTTACGGCACACATCGATCAATATGCCTCTCTAGCCAGGTGTGCCTAGCACAAAACACAAGCTTCCCCTCTTCTCTTATCACCGTCCATGCCTCACTCCCACCACTCTTTTCATCGATCTTGTACTCACACACTTCTCCCGCTCGATATAGTATGACTCTCGCACCACCTCCTAGATGCATCCCTCTCCCTCTATCCTTATCCCCGTGCCTCATTTGCTTCTAACACACACATGCATGTATACCGATCCATCTCCCAACATATACCTAGGTCGACTTTAACTATTCCCCCCCCCCCCATCGATCGACGTACCTCACAAGTTATGTCTCTCCTTTCTCTGACAAAGGACGATTGATCTTCCTATGTAGTTATGTCTTCTTACCACATCCATATCGCCCCCCTCATCATTCGTGCATGCCTCCTGACCCATCTCTCACACGCATGTGCACAAACAGGCAGCCATCCCCTCTCTTATTGATATTGCAGGCGTGCCCTCCGGTTGTCTAGCAAGCCTATCCCACCATTTGTTAGAAGCAACTCCACTACCACCCCCTCCAACACTCTAGCTCTGTCTCTCTCCCAACCTTATCCCTCTCCTACACATATGCATGGATGCCGATCAATCTCCCTTAATACATGAGGTAGATCGATCTCCCTTAATACATGAGGTAGGCCTCTCTCCTCCTCCACACATATACCAACCATTGTACATCTATAGTTAATTAGGCCTCCCCCCACCACACAACGATAGTCGAGCGCTGTAGGTAGGTATCCATGCCACAGAGACAAACTACACCTGTCCCCTCTCACGTTCCAGTAGGTCAGCCACTCTATATCTTTGACGTGGGCACACACAAATTCGATGGCACTCTTTATCGATCGCACGCGGGCACACATACACATCATCCCTCTCTTCGATTCTATGGACACCTCAAGCCGATGATACCTCCACTCTCTTCTCGTGGATCGCCCCTCTACATATATGATATATCCAGGACTCTATTTCACACACATTGCATATGTTACATTTTTTTATTGACCCCACCCCCCCAAAAAAACTCTCACGAACCCACACACTATATCTCTCTACGTTTGTATCTCTCTCACACAACCCCACGTAGGTGGTGTACGTATACAAGAAGGAATAGGTGCACCGTGCACGTACTCACGCTTCGTGCCCAGCCACACCCGCGCGGGTACACGGTGGAGCTTATTTCTGTACAAAATGGCAGCTCACGTGCTAATTTGAACGCGTGTAGCGGTTGTTTACCTACGGAGGTCGTGTACCACGCGTGAACGAAACAAAGTTCGATTTGATGCGTTGGCGTTATTTTTAAATAAAGTTATATCGCTCAACGACACATACACAGAATATAAAACAATTTTTATGGAGAAAAAGGTAGTCCGCTCCACTATATACAATGGAGCCTGCCTGCCTGGTTTGTCTCTCTTCATAGTATCTTACACAAGGCTGTGGTGGCCTCTCTCTCTCTCTCTCTCTCTCTCTCTCTCTCTCACCGTTGGTCACTGATTCGGCTGCATCCCGTCCGCCGGCGGAAAGGGAGGACGTGCATCGTTTCTCCGTTCGACGGAGCCGAGGCAGCACGTCCCGATCTGCGGTACACGCCGTTCTCTCTGACCAAGCTACGACATGGTAGGGCCTACGCCACCTGCTCGCTGCCGCAGTATGGGCAGATTCCGCCCGCCGCCGCTCACCTAGTTACCTCCCGACGACCTCCAGGTATCCCCTCCGGCCTTGCTCCACTGCCTGTCTTCCCACGTCGCTGCATGTGGATCTTCCATAGTTCTTTGCCCAAAACGTAGCTCGTCCGACGTACTTTCCATATTGCAATCTCGTCCTCACACCATTTTAGAAAAACACAACCGTGTTGTTATCTTCCCTTAGGACAAGGAATATGCTTCTTTTTTGTCGTCGCATGTGTCATGAACTGTTATTGGCCAGTAATTGTTTCCTTTCTACCTCTTTTTTGCAAACAGGGCTATCCATTTCACCTCGTTGCTATTGCGACCTTTTGGTGAACTGCACAAATCACTTTTTTCTTTAGAGTGTTCTGTGCAGTTCTGCCAAAATGTCACATGGGCAACGTCTCTACATTTCATTGAGACTGCACAAAGGGAGATTGGTTTTGCTCTATCCTCCTCATCCAACTCCGAGCCTAATCTTCTCCAACTAGTTAGTCTTAAGAGAGACTGCAAAGGTGACCGGCTTCTATTTGTGTGTTTATTGTTTCATCAGCAGTCCTCTATTATCGTAATCACACTTAATATCTTTGGAACAGGGACGCTCAGCTCTATTTTAGTGGAACTGCACAAAATGATCGGAATGTTGCATGCTCCAGACAGCTACTTTTTTCCCAACATGCCTTGTTGATTTAGACAGAGATGGGGGGCGTTGCTGCCAATGAAAGCATGGATCAATTTTAATTTAACACCTTCTCACAACTTTGTCTTCAGTTGTGATGTAAATATTAGATCTGATTAGAAAGGAAGTTAGTTTTTTATTGTTTCCGAAAGAGCATCGATGGCAAGACACACAAAACAAAAGCTGAAAGCTCACACCATTGTACAGTTTCATGTCGATGGAAAATTATTTGTATAGTACGTCAATTATGTAAACAAATGCTGGAAGCTTGATAGCATTGCCAGAAGCATCTTTGGCATCCGGGTCCATGTGCCATGCACAAAATTATACTCCTTTGTTCCTAAATATTTGTCTTTTTACAAATTTCAAATGGGCATATTTTGGAGTGTAGATTCACTCATTTTGCTTCGTATGTGTACTCCCTCCGTTCCTAAATATTTGTTTTTCTAGAGATTTCAACAAGCAAATACATACGGAGCAAAATGAGTGAATCTATACTCTAAAATATGTCTATATACATCCGTATGTAGTAGTCCATTTGAATCTCTAAAAAGACAAATATTTGAGTAGTCACTCGTTGAAATCTCTAAATGACAAATACTAGGAGTATATTTAGGAACCGAGGGGTAGTGCACAGCCGCATGGGAGACTCAGACCGTCACAGCCGCATTAATAGTGAGTAATGAGCAGCCAAATCATAAGCCCCACCTTTCCCAATCGTAAGTTGCTCGGAAGAAGCAACCATCAATACGCTCTTATTTGAATCCGCCATACTACTCCATCCGCCACCGCTTATAGAGCGCGTTTCAGAAAAAGAGAAAATCTCTGGGACCAAGGCGACTAGCGATCGGCCTGAAAAATAGCATTGGTAGTTATAGCCAGGGGCAGAGCTACGGGGGGACGATCGGGGGCCACGCCCCTCCAACGGATGCATCGTACCAAATTACACCGTAATCTACGCCAACTAGATTAGCCCACAACCGAGTAAAATTGGCTAATTGGCCCCCCTAACTAGTCCGTTCAAAGCTGGAAGCCCACAACCTTTGCAAGTTCAAGCCCATGTAATTGTTGGTCAGCCCACACTAGGAAAAACAAATGACCAGGTGTTCTAGTAGTTGATGAGGCCACCCACGATCGAGGGTATCCTCAATTGGTTGTTTCAGCGCCGATGAAAGCACAAGTGCTCCCTGGGTGGTTTTGGTAATTAATGACAACATATCTCTTGTTGGACTAACACTTTTATCTAGTATGTTTCAGATAAGTTCAACAATGGAGTGGGATGGACTAAAGGATGTGGGAACTCCTTCAAGATGCTAAGGACAAAGGATTGGCTCAAGCTTCAAGCTCAAGACTCTTCATTTTACATTTTAGTGATCCAAGATCACATTGAGTCTATAGGAAAAGCCAATACTATCAAGGAGGGATGAGGTGTTGCTTAATGAGCCTCTTGCTTCAAGTGCTTAGTGATATGCTCCAAATACCCTCAACTACTTTCCCACTTCCACACATATGTCCTAAACCTAAAGTCAAACTCGGCCCCACTGATTCTTTCTATCCGGCGCCACCGAGTTTGGATGTCTTAGCCATTGCCACAAACCCTAGGCAAATCGGTCTCACCGATAGGGATCTCGGTCTCACCGAGATGGGATTGAAATCTCTGTGTATGTCCATTATCAAAATCGGTCTCACCGAAGTTTGAGCAATCGGTACTACCGAGATTACAATGCAAACTCTCTCGTTAACTTATTATCAAAATCGGTCCCACCGAGTTTGATAATCGGTCCAACCGAGTTTGCCTGACCAACTCTCTGGTTAGCTAATTACCAAAATCGGTCCCACCGAAGTTTGTGTAATCGGTCTCACCGAGATTACGTTATGCCCTAACCCTAACCATATCGGTCCTACCGAGTT
>JAHIAM010018721.1:0-16587 GCA_021605205.1 Aegilops longissima
AGGATTCCTTGTCCGTGCAATTATTGCAGAAAAGTGAGATTGTGTCCTCCTCTCGGCAGTCCTTTATCCTGTCCATAACCAGAGGAATCTGCCCGATAATGATGTCTTTGTTTCAGCGGGCTCTTGCGAATTTGGGATAGATCGCTAATGTTTGGGTGGGCGGGTGGAACTAGATCCGGAACCCGTCAATTTAAGACTCGAGGGCGAGAAGTTTCGAACTTGGAAGTTTGGATTTTGAATGCTATCCAATGAATCAACCCGCCGCTGACTTTAAGTTCAGGGCTTGATCGACATCCGTCCCTCTGCGGAAATCCGACATGGAGGATCGGGAATCGGACGTAGCTAGTCCTTAAGATAGAAGAAGAATCGCCGTGTGCCCTCTATCACAGCAACATGATGGGTAGCACAGGGAGAGTTGATCTCTCTCAGATCGGTTTAGGCCCGATCTGAGTGCGTAGTCTGTGGCGACTCGGTCTTGGCGATGCGATCCAAGAGCTTCGTTACGGAGGAGAGCTCGATCGAGATCTAACTGCTTTCGGCAAGTTCTGAGTTAACGTGAAGATTGGTTTCTATGACCGAGAAGTCATCGTCGGTAGCGGTGGCGAACCGGCGGTCATAAGAAAACCACCTAACCGAAGAGTCTGACCAGCGGCCAAGGCTCCTTTGGCTATAGTATCGTCTTTAAAGACGGGATGAGGCATCCTTCCTGACGGTGACGGCACAGAGGAACTCTCAATGAAAGCACCAATGTCGGTGTCAAAACCGGCGGATCTCGGGTAGGGGGTCCCGAGCGTGCGTCTAGGCGGATGGTAATAGGAGACAAGGGACACGATGTTTTTACCCAGGTTCGGGCCCTCTAGATGGAGGTAATACCCTACTCATGCTTGATTAATATTGATGATATGGGTAGTACAAGAGTAGATCTACCACGAGATCGAGAGGCTAAACCCTAGAAGCTAGCCTATGGTATGATTGTTGTTAGTCCCACGGACTAAAACCCTTCGGTTTATATAGACGCGAATAGGGTTAGGGTTACTGCAGTCGGTTACAATGGTAGGAGATCTACATATCCGATCGCCAAGCTTGCCTTCCACGCCAAGGAAAGTCCCATCCGGACACGGGACGAAGTCTTCAATCTTGTATCTTCATAGTCCAGGAGTCCGGCCAACGGTGATAGTTCGGCTATCCGGACACCCCCTAATCCTGGACTCTCTCAGAGCGTCTTGTATGAGTTGAGTCTTTGTTTCTTAGTTTACCACAATCATCCTTGTTGTACATACCTTTTGAGAGAGACACACATGATTTGGAAATTATTAGAATACTCTATGTGCCTCACTTATATCTTTTGAGCTATATTGTTTTGCTCTAGTGCTTCACTTATATCTTTTAGAGCACGGTGGTGGATTTGTTTTATAGAAACTATTGATCTCTCATGCTTCACTTATATTATTTTGAGAGTCTTAAAATAGCATGGCAATTTGCTTTAATTAATATCATGAGAATTTTGATGCTTGATAATTGTTTTGAGATATAAAGGTGGTAATATCATAGTTGTGCTAGTTGAGTAATTGTGGAATTGAAAAATACATGTGTTGGATTTTGTGATTCCCGTAGCATGCACGTATGGTGAAACATTATGTAACGAAGTCGGAGCATGAAGTATTTGTTCATTGTCTTCCTTTGTCTGGCGGTCGGGATCGCGTGATGGTTAACTCCTACCAACCCTTCCCCTAGGAGCATGCGTAGTAGTACTTTGCTTCGAGGGCTAATAAATCTCTGCAATAAGTATATGAGTTCTTTATGACTAATGTGAGTCCATGGATTATACGCACACTTACCTTTCCGCAATTTTCTAGCCTCTTCCGTACCGCGCATTGCCCTTTCTCACCTTGAGAGTTGGTGCACACTTCGCCGGTGCATCCAAACCCCGTGATATGATACGCTCTATCACAAATAAACCTCCTTATATCTTCCTCAAAACAGCTACAATGCCTACCTATCATGGCATTTCCATAGCCATTCCGAGATATATTGCCATGCAACTTTCCACCGCTTCATTTATCATGACATACTCCATCATCGTCATATTGCTTTGCATGATCATGTAGTTGGCATTGTATTTGTGACAAAGCCACCGTTCATAATTCTTTCATACATGTCGCTCTTGATTCATTGCATATCCGGTACACACGGAGGCATTCATATAGAGTCATATTTTGTTCTAAGTATTGAGTTGTAATTCATGAGTTGTAAGTAAATAAAAGTGTGATGATCATCATTATTAGAGCATTGTCCCAAGTGAGGAAAGGATGATGGAGACTATGATTCCCCCACAAGTCGGGATGAGACTCCGGACTAAATAAAAAAAAAGAGGCCAAAAAAAGAGAAAAGGCCCAAAAAATGAGAGAAAAAGAGAGAAGGGACAATGTTACTATCCTTTTACCACACTTGTGCTTCAAAGTAGCACCGTGATCTTCATAATAGAGAGTCTCTCATTTTGTCACTTTCATATACTAGTGGGAAATTTCATTATAGAACTTGGCTTGTATATTCCAATGATGGGCTTCCTCAAATGCCCGAGGTCTTCGTGAGCAAGCAAGTTGGATGCACACCCACTTAGTTTCTTTTTGAGCTTTCATACACTTATAGCTCTAATGCATCCGTTGCATGGAAATCCCTACTCCTCGCATTAACATCAATTGATGGGCATCTCCATAGCCCGTTGATTAGCCTCGTTGATGTGAGACTTTCTCCTTTTTTGTCTTCCCACATAACCCCTACCATTATACCTTATTCCACCATAGTGCTATATCCATGGCTTGCGCTCATGTATTGCGTAAGAGTTGAAAAGGCTGAAGCGCGTTAAAAGTATGAACCAATTGCTTGGCTAAAACCGGGGTCGTACATGATATGAATATTTTGTGTGGGGAAGATGGAGCATAGCCAGAGTCTATGATTTTGTAGGGATAACTTGCTTTGGCTATGTTATTTTGATAAAACATAATTGCTTAGTTAGTATGCTTGAAATATTATTGTTTTTATGCCAACATTAAACTTTTATCTTGAATCATATCAAATCTGAACATTCATGCCACAATAAGAAGAATTACATTGAAATTATGCCAAGTAGCATTCCACATCAAAAATTCTGTTTTTATCATTTACCTACTCGAGGACGAGCAGGAATTAAGCTTGGGGATGCTTGATACGTCTCCAACGTATCTATAATTTTTTATTGCTCCATGCTATATTATCTTCTTTTTTGGACATTATTGGGCTTTATTATTCACTTCTATATTATTTTTGGGACTAACCTATTAACCGAAGGCCCAACCCAGAATTGCTGTTTTTTGCCTATTTGAGTTTTGCGAAGAGAATATCAAGCGGAGTCCAAGCGGAATGAAACCTTCGGGAGCGTGATTTTGGGCGAACATGATCCAGAGGACTTGGACCCTCGTTAAGAAAGCTACCAAGAAGCAGCGAGGTAGAGGCGCCCTCCACCCTCGTGGGCCCCACGTTGCTCCACCGACATACTCCTTCCTCCTATATATACCTCATTGCACCCCAAGCGATCGATCACGGAGCCAAAACCTAATTCCACCACCGCAACCTTACATGCCCACGAGATCCCATCTTGGGGCCTGTTAGGAGCTCCACCGGAAGGGCATCGATCACGGAGTGCTTCTACATCAATACCATAGCCTCTCTGATGAAGTGTGAGTAGTTTACCTCAGACCTTCGGGTCCATAGTTATTAGCTAGATGGCTTCTTCTCTCTTTTTGGATCTCAATACAATGTTCTCCCCCTCTCTCATGGAGATTTATTCGATGTAATCTTCTTTTGCGGTGTGTTTATTGAGACCGATGAATTGTGGGTTTATGATCAAGATTATCTATGAACAATATTTGAATCTTATGAATACTTTTATGTATGATTGGTTATCTTTGTAAGTCTCTTCGAATTATCAGTTTGGTTTGGCCTACTAGATTGATCTTTCTTGCAATGGGAGAAGTGCTTAGCTTTGGGTTCAATCTTGCGATGTCCTTTCCCGTGTGATGAGGGGTAGCAAGGCATGTATTGTATTGTTGCCATCGAGGATAACAAGATGGTTTTTTTATCATATTGCATGAATTTATCCCTCTACATCATGTCATCTTGCTTAAAGCGTTACTCTGTTCTTGTGAACTTAATACTCTAGATGCATGATGGATAGCGGTCGATGTGTGGAGTAATAGTAGTAGATGCAGGCAGGAGTCGGTCTACTTGTCTCGGACGTGATGCCTATATACATGATCATACCTAGATATTCTCATAACTATGCTCAGTTCTGTCAATTGCTCAATAGTAATTTGTTCACCCACCATAAAATACTTATGCTCTTGAGAGAAGCCACTAGTGAAACCTATGGCCCCGGGTCTATTTTCATCATATTAATCTTCCAACACTTATTTATTTCCGTTGCTTTTTATTTTGCTTTTATTATACTTTGCATCTTTATCATAAAAATACCAAAAATATTATCTTATCATATCTATCAGATCTCACTCTCGTAAGTGACCGTGTAGGGATTGACAACCCCTTATCGCGTTGGTTGCAAGGATTTATTTGTTTGTGTAGGTGCGAGGGACTCGCGCATAGCCTCCTACTGGATTGATACCTTGGTTCTCAAAAACTGAGGGAAATACTTACGCTACTTTGTTGCATCACCCTTTCCTCTTCAAGGGAAAACCAACGCAGTGCTCAAGAGGTAGCAGCGCCCTCCGTGGGAGGTACTATGCTACCGCGCTGCTGCTGGTTTCGTAGTCCGGGCGGGACCATCTTCGTCTTCACCGCCGCAGCGTCGTGCCGTCTCTTCGATAGTGGTCGGGGCCTCGACATCGGCACATCCCCGGAGTGCCCGCGAGGGACGACGCGCCCTCGTCGTCGGCCTCGCCATCCTCATCACCTCCGTCACGGCATCGTTGTCGCCTCTCTGGCCGCGCTCGAGGGCTCGACATCGACACGCCCCTGGGGCAGCCTCACGGGACGGCGCGTCTGCGTCGTCAGCCTCGACACCGCAGGGCCCGCTCACGCTCGTCCCGCTCAGTTGCATCTGCTTGCAAGCTAGCTAGATGCACGTCAATCATGGTCAAGCACTACCCATACAATGGCCATGTGCACTATCTGTACATTGGCTGGATGCAAGACTTCCACGCCGTTGCACGTTGGTCAGCTGCTCCGCGCGAGCTCAGCCCCGAGCTGCTCCTCGTCGCTGCGCAGCCCCGTCGCCGCACCTGCCCACCGGGCCATGCCCTGCTCCGCCCCAAGCCTCCCGCAGCTGTTCCGCTGCTTCCAGCCGTGGCCACACGCTGCTTCAACCCCGGGCCCTCCTCCTTTGTGCCCGTGGAGCCGCACAACCCGTCCGCACCTCCCGCGGTGCCCAGGAGCTCGAGCTCCTCCCCGTCTCCGCGCACTCGCCGCCCGGAGTCCCGCGCGCTCGAGATCTCCTCCGGTCGTGCGGCTGCGCGCCCGCGCTGCTTGACCCGCGATGCCGCCGACTCCGGATTCAGCTGCGCCGGCTGCGCTGCCCGGGCCAGCCTCCGCACCTCCCGCCTCGGGTCGTGGCGGGTGCTCAGCGCCCGCAGCGGCTCCCGCGCCCGTCGCCCGTGACTACCCCCACCCGGCTGTTGTTGCCGTGGCTATGCCCTTGCTCTCGCGCTCTTTCTCACTGCACCTTTCTCTCTCTCTGAACTAGATCACCAGAGGAAGAAGAAGGAAGGAGAAGGAAAAAGGACAGAGACACAAGTGTTTTTCAGGCGCACATACGCCACCCGCCGCTCGAACGACATCCTTTTTTCTCTCCCTCAGCACGTACTCAGCTCCCCAAAATACACACGGTCAGCCGTGGCTTTGTAGGCGCACAGCGACACAGCCCTCACGTTTCCTCGTAGCTAGCTCTCTGCTGCATGCAGCGGGCGAACCGGCCATGCGCACGACATGCGCCATGCGAGCGATGCGGCCAGCTCCACCGGCCACTCCTAACAGCCTAGCTACTACAACTACGTCTAACTAACTCATCCATGCATGCAACTAGACGCTGCCCATACAGCGCCCGCACGCTCCTCGGCTCGGCGCCCGCCCACAAGACGCATATCAGCGGGGCGCCATGGTTCCGGCGCCCGGCGCTACCACGCCGCATGTCCGTCTAACTGACACACACACGTCACGGTTTACTGGCTAACATTCTCCCCCTAAACCGTGACCTACTGAAGAGTAGGCTCGTCGTCAATGTCGGCGCCATAGCCGCCGCTACAGCCTCCACCCGCAGCACCGCACGTCCCGCGCTCCCAAGCTCGTGTACACGACGCGCACGCACGCAGTCGCCATGGCCGAGTCCACCGCACCGACGCGGTCAGTCCTCCGCTACCTTCACGATGCCAGCGACGCGCCCTCTGCCGCGCCGTCAACGTCGTCGTCGTTGTAGCCGCCACCACCTTGACGTTGCTGCCACGCCTGCCACCGTGCCGCCATGCCCTTCGCGCGCACTCCCCACGTCCCCGCGCTCCTGGCCCGCGCTCCCCCGCGCGCGTACGCGATCTGCACAACCAGGTCCAGCGCCTCGACGCGGTCCACTCCCGCGGTCCCTACACGCCCGACGCGTCCGATGCGCACCCATAACACGCACCGGTCGTGCCCGGCTCACCGCCGCGCTTATTGCCCTTGCACGCTGCGCCGTCAACCGCGATGCAGCGCCTCCACGGTCGTCGCGTCGAGCCGCCGCAGCCTCTGCGCCACCACGCGGAGTCCTCCGCGCCTCCTGCGTCTCGCGATCGCCGCTGCTCACTCAGCGCGCATAGCCACGCGCCGCCGCGATCGTCCATGTCCGCCACGCTCACCGCGGACGCCGTGGCGCAACCTCCATCTCCGCCGCGCTGCGCCGTGCGCGCCGCGAGCGTGACCGACACCACAGCCGCCCCGAGACACTGTGGCTCTGTATACCAATTGTTGTTGCCGTGGCTATGCCCTTGCTCTCGCTCTCTCTCTCGCTACACCTTTTCTCTCTCGAACTAGATCACGGAGGAAGAAGAAGGAAGGAGAAGGAAGAAGGGCGAGACAAGTGTTTTCAAGCGCTTTGCTCGCCACCCGCCGCTCGAGCGACATCCTTTTTCTCTCCACGAGCACGTACTCAGCTCCCAAAATACACTGCGGCAGCTGTGGCTTTGTAGATGCAGCGACGCAACCCTCACGTTTCCTCGTAGCTAGCTCTCCGCTGCATGCAGCTGGCGAACCGGCCATGCGCACGACGCGCGCCATGCGAGCGACGCGGCCAGCTCCACCGGCCACTCCTAATAGCCTAGCTACTACAACTACGTCTAACTAACTCATCCATGCATGCAACTAGACGCTGCCCGCTCCACGCTCCTCAGCTCCGCCGCCCGCGCCCACTGCGCCAATGGGGCGCCACTGGTTCCGGCGCGGTAGCGACCACGCCAACGCATCCGTCTAACTGACACACACACATCAAGGTTTACTGGCTAACACTGGGCCATGATGTAGTGTATGTGCTTTTCACTTAGAGACAAGAGGGAAAGCTAGTTTCTCCATGGTGAAGTGTGTGTGCGTGTGTGTCTTCTGCCCCTTGTGTGTTCTTTGTGTTGTGTGAGACAAACCAAAGAGAGACCTGTGTGAGATAGAGGAAGACAAAGAGCGGCGCTGCGAGGAGGCGGCGCCAACACCGGCTGCGTCGGGTTGACTCCGCCCGTGGCCGCCTGCTCGCCGCTGCAGCCGGCCCCGGCCGCGCCCCTGCCAAGGAAAAAAATAGCGCGCTATAGCAGCGCTAATAGCGCGCTATAGCATTTCTGGAAACTAAACGCTACGCTATGCAGATTTCACTCGCTACGTCGCTATTCGCGCTAAATACGGCGATTGCGCGCTATAGCGCGTATGGGCGCTATTTTTTTGACGACGTATTTTTTTTCAGACGAATTTTTCATCAGCCCACTATACTTTTGGGCTTTCTGGCCCAGTAACCAAGCATATATCTTCTCCTTGACCGGCGAACCTAACCAACCTACCGGCGAGCTCTTCCCAAATCGAGCAGGCGGCGCTGGCGGCGCGCCGTGGTCTTCGCCGTCTCCTCCAGCCACGGCCGGCCGCCTCTTGCCTCCTCCTCGGGTCGCCGCATCGCCTCCTCGGGTCTTCATCGCCTCCTCTAATCCTCTTACTCGGGTCGGTGTCGCCTCCTCTTGCTCCAACTCGATGTCGGCGTCAGCTTCAGCGGCGGCGAACCAGCAACCAGGTAAGAGTTGCTTCAATTTATAAATCTTAAATTCTTAATTAGTCCTTATTTCTGTTATTCTGGACCTTGCTTGTTGGCTGTTTAATTTATCTGTCTAATTTGTTTGTCTGAAATCTGAATGTATGAACTCTGAACAGTGGTATATGCCTATATCTGGACCATGCTTTGTTATAACAATGTTTTAGCCTTGGTTTTAGCTGCTGAAATCTGTCATTTGTGTTGATAACTTGATATATCTGTCATTTGTATGCTATATGCTGAAATCTGAATAATGTTTTGTGAAACGCTATTTTGCAAAATAGCGCGCTATTAGCATGCTATTTTGTTTATAGCGTTTTTTTTAAGGCTGCGCTATTTCAAATAGCGCGCTATTTTTTTCCTTGGTCCCTGTTGCTGCCGGCTCCGCGTTGTCGGGCCTCCGCCTGTGCCGCCCCATCCTCCTGCTCTGGCACCCGCGCGTCTAGCTCGCCGGCCTCCAGCTGCACCAGGTCCCGGCCCCGGCCATCTCCGTGCAAGTCGCCGCTCTGCCCGCACCGTTCCGGCCGTCTGCCGGCTTCGCGTAGGCCGGCTGCCGGCACCCCGGCCTCCACCGCGCTCGGCCGCCTCCCGTAAGCGCTCGTGTTGGCTTGGCCCTGCCACTCCACCCAGTAGCTGCAGGCCCCGCCGCTACGCCCGTGCCTCGCCGGTGTCTCCGCGCTTCACACTGCCGTCCCGGCCGAATCTGAGCCCGGCACGCGGCTGTGCCACTGGCGCCCTGCGGCTCGCGCCGACTTACGCACTGCGCACGCTTGGCGCCCGGCTCTGGCGACCAGCCTCCGCATCCATCGCCCGGCCCGGGCGGCTCCCTGCGCCGCCTGCGCCTCGAGTCCGCCCGGCTTCCCGTCGCCCGCAGCAGCGGCTCCGCCTCGCTTCCGCCCGGCTGCTCCTGCGTCGGCTGCGCCCATGAGCCCCGCCGGTCCCTTCTGACCGCTGCTGGGAAAGAAAGAAGGAAAGGGAGGGGTCGGCTGGAAAAAGGAATATTGCCGCCGACGCGGTGCTTCTGGTCTCGAGCATAGATGTGCTCGTTATCTGGGCCGCTGTTTCGATGCGATGCATTTAATATCTGGCCACATACGAGAGCGTTTGTAACGAAGCAAATGAAGAAATACATCTGGGCTGTGGGCCTTGAAGTAGACGGAGGAGAAACGGTCGTCGACGACAAACTAGTCGCCGTGGCCCAGGACATTGGGCCTCTCCCTGATCCGTGGATCAGGATAACGCTACTGACGGCGAATTAAAGAAGAAAGTATAGTTTCCCCCCTCAAATCCATCTAGGTGGATCAAATTCCCCCCAAAGTCTAAAACCAGTTAAATCACCCCCAAACTCTGCAATACTAGATCAATAATCCCCTCGAGTGGTTTTGGGAAGGATTGCAACCGGTTTTGACTATAGGTTGCTGACTTGTCATTTAACTTGTGCCCCATGACGCAATGTTCTTGTGGCGAGCATCGCACCGGGCAAGTAGTGGCTCGACCATTCATCCAGCTGAGGTTGTTGGCTTTGGCGCCCGCGAGATTGTAGCCGAGGGCGCGATCGCGAGGCTCGGGGAGGTGCCCAAGGTCCGTCCTTCGATGATGATGGTGTCTCTCTGCCCAGCTCCGCCAGGCGCCTCGAGCTGCCTCGCCACATCCGCCCGTCCACGGCGGGAGGGAGGCGATGAGGGCCACGAGGCGGAGGGCGGGAGAGCGCGCAAAAAGAAGTCAAGATCACGGCGATGTCAGCGGGTCGCTGAGCCTGCCGCACCGAGGCCAGCGAGCCGTTGGTCAGTGTGCTCGGACCTTGAGTGTGCTTCTGGCGTGCATGGTTGGCATTCCTGCTTGTGTTGTCTTGTGCTTGGCAAACATGGCGGCGGGTGGCTGGATGTTCATGTGAGGCAAGGGTTCAGCCCAAAATGCAAACATGGCATCAGACTTGGCCATTTTGGCCATGGCGGCCAAGGAGCTTCGCCGGGCACAACGCGGGCGGCTAGGCATCTGCGAGTCAGACACGCTGCAGCGTGTGTGCGCTGTAATCTTGGCAGCACTGTTGCAGGCTGAGGCGTGCTCGCTGATGCGGGACACGGCTGCGAGTGGTCTCGAGGCCGTGGCGGCCAAGCTGAGGCTATGGCCTCGACCATGGGTGGCGTGGGTCAGCGAGGCGGCGGGTCGAGCACGAGGAGAGCTGCGTGTGCATGGTACACGAGGGCGCTAGCCGAGCCCAGCCATGGCAGCCGTGTACTACTCTTTGGGCGGCGCGGTGGCTGTTACTCTCTGATTGTGGGCCGGGCAAGACGGGCAACACGGCGGTGTCTTGCTCGTTCATTGCCATGTCGACATCATATCCCGATCAACAACCTTTAGTCAAAACCACCTACAATCCTTTGCAAAACCACTCAAGGGGCTAATTGCTCCGGTATTGCAGAGTTGAGGGGGTGATTTAACCAGTTTTAGACTTTGGGGGGAATTTGATCCAACTAGAGAGATTTGAGGGGGAAAACTATACTTTCTTCCAAATTAAATGACCGGCTTGCAGGACATGTGGGGGTAGTGGGATGGTGTACTGTCTTCTCCTACCTCACGCTGCTGCATTTTTTTAGTAGAGAGTGGGCTGAGTTTTGCGAGAGGCGATTGGACAAAGTAACAAAGATCTACCAGTGGAAAATGGAGTTCCTGATGCGGCCAATTAAAAGGTAAGTGAAGAGTTAATCTCCTGTAGTATTTGTGTTCGTTCTGGAATCCATGGCGTGGATCTAAAACTTTGCCCGATTGCGTCTCAGATTAGCGGTGTTGGAGGAGGTTAATGGTCCCTCCATTAGGGCGGGAATCGATCAGACTCAGCCCCCTGCAGAGAGCTTCGATGGGCCGTGTGATCGATGGACCGGTGGCATCTCAGAGGAGGAGGAGGAGGAAGGGGGAGGGGGGGGGGGTGGATTCGGCAGAAGCTTCCGACACAGTCCCAGTCCATAGGCAAGACAAATCCTAGAGCTCCAAGATGGACCCGCAGGTATGTTCGGAGAGCAAATAGCAACTCGATAATTTATTGTGGAGTGCTGTTGATACTGATTCCATAGATATGTGAATGCTTATGGTTAGAAGAGTAGATGGCAGGTGGGATAGAAGTAGTGTGTGAACAGTTTCATATGTAATGTTATGGTAGAATTGTAGTGTTGGTTCAGTAATTTACATAGTTACAGGCGCTGGAAACCCTGAATGCATAGGAAAGTACCTATGTGCTAATCAACATTCAGGGTTGACATTCATTTCGAAAAGTGATGAGGCACTGAATTTTCTTTTTGTTGAGTGTGTTGAAGGGTTGTATTCTTCGTCTGGATTAGGGGTAAAAATTCGTGTGGGAATCATAAGCATGGATGATCTTTTGATTTCATGATAATTGAATAAAAATTAGGAGACAATCATTGGATGAAGGGGACAAAGATATAAATTGTTTCTGTGTAAATGTGTGGTGTCAATGATATTTAGGAGACAGTAAATGGAGAAGGGGAAATGATGTAATTTGCTTGTGCGTAAATAGACCTCAGGGTATGATATAATTTTCAGGAATGTGTCATCTGACTTTTTTAGGGAAAAGGCATATGCCCGACTTTATAAATAAAGCCACTAGGCAGAGTACCAACGCACAACACCAACCAGACGAACAAACACGAAGTAGCCCCACAGTTTTAAGAAGAGATACTTGGCACCTAGGCCAGCACACGGCACGTAGGCCGGTAAGACTGAAAGCGACTTAGCCAGCAACTAGTCGAAGCACCGCAAAACACCTAAGCCACCTGGTCCTATCTGGATAGAGAAGACGCCGAGGCCCGAACTTTAGAGATCAGGAGCATCCCGGTCCTCCGTCTTAGTCAATAATTTTCAGGAATGTGTCATCTGACTGAGGAGCTGTTGTGTACCAACAATGATGTTAGCACAGTGTCATCTCTAAGGGAGGTAAATTAGCTAGCTGGACCAAAACTTTGGAAGAAAAAAAGATAATGAGGGAAATTAGACTCCTTCTCTGGTGACTGGAACCAGAACGCTGGGTCAACGAGTGGTAAGCATGCGAGTTTCAAGAGATATAATTGATGTAGTTGTTGGGTAGCTTAATATGAGACGGAAATCTAAAAACCTTGATCTACAACGCAGGTGGAATGCCGCAAGCTGAGCCGCGGATCGGAAGCGGAAAATCTATTTGGTTCGTGGCTCGGGAAATCCGCTTTCCGTCGAATGGTTGCAGGCACAAATTGAATGCGGAGCTCTGGCTCTTCTCCCCCAAGGCCCCAACACGGATGGCATTTGGAAGCGGAGGAGTGAGAAAGAGGGATATGAAGCAGAGGCGGCCTAAGGCCATGGAGTTTCTAACGCAACCAATCAATCAGGAGGTACGTCGATTTGTGAGTATATGGCGATCTTGTTTCTATTAGCACGCGCAGAAGGGGGAACACGCCACAAGTGTCATGTCTGTGTATAGGTAAGGTCAACTCTCAAGCTCTATGGTGGGTTAAGAGGTAAGTACGCAACATACTAATATTAATAGCGATGTAAAAATCATTGGTGGTAATTGGCATAGAGTACATTTGTAGAAATTTGGTCCCTGTTCAGATAATTTGGATAGAGTATGGTAGTCGCAACAAAGTAATTAAGATTGCTCTTCCACAGTGCATTACTGATGGAAACTACTTGCTAGTCAGTTATGTTGTAAATTTTGATTAGTAGCTTAATATGGCAGTGAGTAGGAACTTTACATTTAAGAAATGCTGCATCCCTGGAAGAACAAATTGGTACTTATGTACCAAAAATGCAGTTCTACAGATTTGGCAGATGTTTTAAGTTTAAGAAATGCTATGGTTGGGTTTTACCTTAATGAATGTTAGTAGTTGCGGATGCTTGCTAATAGTTCCAATCATAAGTGCATAGTATTCCAAGTAAGAGATGACATGCTAGCAGTGGCCTCTCCCACATAAAACTTGCTATCGGTCTAGTAAAGTAGTCAATTGCTTAGGGACAATTTTGCAACTCCTACCACCACTTTTCCACACTCGCTATACTAACTTTATTGTGTCTTTATCTAAACAGCCCCTAGTTTTTATTTACGTGCCCTTTATTATCTTGCAAACCTATCCAACAACACCTACAAGTACTTCTAGTTTCATACTTGTTATAGGTAAAGCGAACGTCAAGCGTGTGTAGAGTTGTATCGTTGGTCGATAGAACTTGAGGGAATATTTGTTCTACCTTTAGCTCCTCGTTGGGTTCGACACTCTTACTTATCAAAAGAGGCTACAATTGTCCCCTATACTTGTGGGTTATCAAGACCTTTTTCTGGCGCCGTTGCCGGGGAGCAATAGCATAGGGTGAATATTCTCGTGTGTGCTTGTTTGCTTTATCACTAAGTAATTTTTATTTGCTGTTCTTAGTTGTTCTCTATCTTTAGTTATGGATATGGAACACGAAATACCAAAAAAATTAGGTGTACTTGCTGCTCATGGAGATGGGGAACCTCCTAAAACCCTTGATGCTCAATGTGTGAAAAATATTATGTACCACTTTGATAATCCTGAGAAAACCTCATTCAATTATGTAATGGGAGACACGTTGGACCAACGTGAATACTTTAGGGATTATCGCTTGACTCAAAAAGGGAAACTATTATCACTAGTGCAGAACAGACATAGCACCGGTTCGTAAAACCACTAGTGCGGTTCCATAACCGGCACTAAAGTGTGATGCACTAAAGGCCCCCCTTTAGTACCGGTTCAGCACGAACGGTGCTAAAAAGAAACTCATGTGGCACGAGCCAGCTCGAGGGCACAGAGCCCTTTAGTACCGGTTGGTAAGACCAACCAGTATTATAAGGTTTGGGGGTTTTAGTTTTATGATTTCTTTTCATTTAATTTTGTGTTTCTATTTTAATTCTTTTTCGTTTGCTGGTATTTTACGATACTACACATTGTACACGTTATATATATATATATATATATATATATATATATATATATATATATATATATATATATATATATATATATATATATATATATATATATATCATGTCTCACAAGCCATCATATTAATTAATTCACATACACACATGTATAGCTATATACAATTTCTCCTACATATGCATGTTGCCTTGGAGCCAGTGGCATTAGCCTAATTGGTGCCTTGAACACGATGACAATTGGAAGTGGTTTTCATGGGGCGGTAGCGGGTAATAGTATTCTCCCTTGGTTTATGACCTGGTCGAGCAAAAATCCCGCTATTTCCTCTTGAAGTGCTTCTCTGGCGCTCCGTTTCTATGAGCTTCTCCGCACCTCTCTGTGAACTGTTAAGAAGGAGATCAATATGCATGTGTATTAGTTGTGTGACTAGATATCGATAATGGCGTAAAAATTGTGAATAGTGTTTTGACAAGCGTACCCATTCCTGTCTTTGAGATCTGCTCCTTTGGACGCCATCATGCGAATGTTCTCATAAGCGTAGAATGCACACAGATCAGTCCCCGCCTGCTTGAGGCCTTTATGAGAATGGAATTTGATCAGATAATAATTAATCAAGCATGATAATTAAAGAGATGGCAGCTAGCTAGCTAGCTAGTACTATAATTACTTACCTTGGGTGAAACCATTTAAGCTTTTTTTCCATTCTCACAGGGTCGCTGATGAACCTTGCCCAAGCCCTGCCTGCCGACAAAGAAAATGAATAAAGGGTTATTAAATAGTTCATATCATGAAAATGACGAACTAAATAGGCGAGATATATAGTTAATAATGATTGAAATTACCTGTTGACTATCCCAAACAAGATGTTATAGTCAGTTTTTCTTTGAGTAGTGAGTCGATATTTCAACTGTTTGGCGTCAACTTTAATGATACACAAGACCAGTGAAATCTGCATGCACACACGTTTGCATGTCTTAATTAAGCGGGCATATGTAAGCAAAAACATGTAGCTAGCTAGTAGGCAAAAACAGAGAATTTGTAGTACAAGGCAGTGTGACTCTTTGGAAGTTGTAAGGAAGTAGTATATCTTCATTGTATTTGAGGCGCTTCAAGAACTCTAGCATGTTGTCCTCTCGGCCTTTTGATGGCGTGGATTTATTTTCCATGTGTATTCATTAACGGTGTTTGGGTCAATGAACCCAATGCCAAAGCGTCCACCTTTTCTCATTTCATACATCTTCATCCTGCATATAATACCACGAGAAAAGAATATAGTGAGGATAATTACAGGTAATGATTGATCAAAGGATCACTACAGCTAGCTTGAGACTTAAATTACAGAAAGAAATCACTTCTGAGACAATAGCAATCGGCGATAGATTTGTCGAGTGCGTCTTGATTGTATAACTGAAACATTTCAGAATACTCAACGGACACAGCTTTCTCATGGAAGTAATGCTCCTCCTTGACATTCACCATGAGGACAATCGATCGAAATCTTGGTAATGTTCATGTACCATTGATGCAATTCATACATTCTCGTTGGGAGGTTCTTGACCTTGTGCAGCTCGACCAAAGGTTGGCCCCGAACATATTTCCGTTTTATTTCATCCTCTCTAAGCACAAGCATGGGCTCGATCTCGAGGAGTTGTCCAACAGTGATTTTGAGAACTTCATCCGCATTATATGGTCCTCCGTTATTACCACATTGCCCACCTCGGGAGCGTAAACTGTTTGCCCACAATAATATTGGTAGCGTCTTTATCACGTGTTGTTGGCACAACAAGCGAGGGATCGATTCGCCGCTTTGTTCTCCCGGTGGGAATGGTTTTCCGCATTTTTGACAGCTGCTTCTTGTTTGCTCGATCGAGCTCGCCTCCTTACATAGGCGTGCTCGATTTAACTTCCCGATGTGGCGCTCATAGTCTGTGTCAACAGGCTTGGGAGCTGGTGGTTGAGCCATCTGAATGAAGTGGTCAATCGTTTCCTCGGGCACTTTCTCCCTGGCGGCGGTGGCGGTTTCGGTGCAAATGGGCTTCCACCTCGGACTTGATATGGCTGCGATTTCCTCCTCGGACCTGTCATAAGACCTCTGCGGAAGAGGCGTGAGGCTTGGACCATATTTATATCGCTTGCCTCCGCTTTGTACTTCTGTACTACCTCGACTCGTGCCGCTCGCACCATAGCTGCGGGGTGTCTCTTCTGCGATTCTTGGCGGCGGAGGCGCCGGTGACAGGCTGAGTTGGACGAGGAGGTGGCCGCTGGCTGTGCGGACTTGGAGGAGGTGGCTGAGGTTGTGCGGACTTGGAGGAGGTGGGCGTCGGCTGTGGCGGACTTGGAGGAGGAGGTGGC
>JAHIAM010018722.1:0-10162 GCA_021605205.1 Aegilops longissima
ATAAGCAAGTAGGAAGGAAGAGCAAATCTCAAAGAGATTTAAAAGCAAATATTACAGTCCATAACTGTTGTCCCACAACACCAAGCATGAGTTCGCGCCTCCCGGGGCATGATGCATGTTGCACGGGGCTGAAAGCGAGGCAGGAGCCACAAAGGAGTCACTTGTTGGCGGCGGGAGTGCCTGCCTGAGGGTGGATCGCCTGCGTGAAGCCTCCCGGGACCAGCAGCGCCTCGCTGACTTAGTCTTTGAGAGCCGGGAACGCCCCGATGGAGCCTCAGCTCGATCCTTCACTGACCTCGGCAGCCAGCGTGACAAGCCTCGCCGCTCACCGGGCTCAATGAGCTGTCAAGGTAAATGGCCCTTGGGATCCCGAGTAGGCGTGGGTAGGGCGTGCGTCGTAGCCTTCTGAGGAAAGACAGGACACAGCGCCTCGGCCTCGGCCCGTGGGGCCAAGGCCAAGGTGACATCTTCGAAGAAGCGCGGATAAGGAAGGGAAGCTGACTGTTGGAAATATGCCCTAGAGGCAATAATAAATTAGTTATTATTATTATATTTCTTTGTTCATGATAATCGTTTATTATCCATGCTATAATTGTATTGATAGGAAACTCAGATACATGTGTGGGTACATAGACAACACCAAGTCCCTAGTAAGCCTCTAGATGACTAGCTCGTTAATCAATAGATGGTTACGGTTTCGACCATGGACATTTGATGTCATTGATAACGGATCACATCATTAGGAGAATGATGTGATGGACAAGACAATCCTAAGCCTAGCACAAGATCGTGGAATTCGTATGCTAAAGCTTTTCTAATGTCAAGTATCATTTCCTTAGACCATGAGATTGTGCAACTCCGGATACCGTAGGAATGCTTTGGGTGTACCAAGCGTCAAGCGTAGCTGGGTGACTATAAAGGTGCACTACAGGTATCTCCAGAAAGTGTCATTGGGTTGGCACGAATCGAGGCTGGGATTTGTCACTCCGTGTAAGCGGAGAGGTATCTCTGGGCCCTTTCGGTAGGACATCATCATAATGTGCACAATGTGACCAAGGGGTTGATCACGGGATGATGTGTTACGGGCGAGTAAAGAGACTTGCGATAACGAGATTGAACAAGGTATTGGGATACCGGCGATCGAATCTTGGGCAAGTACAATACCGCCAGAACAAAGGGAATTGTATACGGGATCGATTGAGTCCTTGACATCGTGGTTCATCGATGAGATCATCGTGGAACATGTAGGAGCCAACATGGTATCCAAATCCCGTTGTTGGTTATTGACGGAGAACGTCTCGGTCATGTCTACATGTCTCCGAACCCGTAGGGTCTACACATAAGGTTCGATGGCGCTAGGGTTATAAAGGAAGTTTGTATGTGGTTACGAATGTTGTTGAGTCGAATGAGATCCGGACGTCACGAGGAGTTCGGAATGGTCCGGAGGTAAAGATTTATATATGGAAAGTTGTTGTTCGGGTTCCGGAAAAAGTTCGGGTTTTTCGGTATTGTGCCGGGAAGCTTCCGAAGGTTCGGAGGATTCGGAGGGTCGGAGGTCGAAGTGTTCCACCGTCCAATACACTAGCATGGGCTGTGAGGCGCCCTAGCCATAATGGGCCAGGGCACCAGCCCCCAAGGCCCATGCGCATGGAAGGAAACCCTAAGGGAGGGCCTCCACTTGACTTGGGAGGCCTCCTCCCCTTGGCCGCCCCCAAGTCCCATCTAGGGCTGGCCGCACCCTTGGGTGGGAAACCCTAAAGGGGCGCAGCCCCCTTTCCCCTATATATACTTGAGGGTTTTGGGCTGCCCAACACATGAACTTCTCCTCTTGGTGCAGCCACCTCTCCTCCTCCTCCTCTCCCTTGGTGCTTGGCGAAGCCTGCGGGATGCCACGCTCCTCCATCACCACCATGCCATTGTGTTGCTACTGGATGGAGTCTTCCTCAACCTCTCCCCTCTCTCCTTGCTGGATCAAGGCATGGGAGGCGTCACGGGCTGTCGTGTGTTGAACACGGAGGTGCCGTCCGTTCGACACTAGGATCTCCGGTGATTTGGATCACGGCAATCTGAATCCTTCAACCCCGTTCTCATGAGCGCTTCCGCTTAGTGATCTACAAGGGTATGTAGATGCACTCTCCTTCCCTCGTTGCTAGTTTCTCCATAGATAGATCTTGGTGACCGTGGAAAATTTTGAATTTCGCGCTCGTTCCCCAGCAGTGGCATCATGAGCTAGGTCTATTCGTAGATTCTTTTGCAGAGTAGAACACAAAGTAGTTGTGGGCGTTGATGTTGTTCAATATGCTTACCGTTACTAGTCCAATCTTGTTTGACGGTATTGTGGGATGAAGCGGCCCGGACCGACCTTACTGCGTACTCATCGTGAGGGGTTCCACCGGTGACATGCACTTGGTGCATAAGGTGGCTAGCGGTGCCAGTCTCTCCCCACTTTAGTCGAGCGGATTCGATGAAAAGGGTCCTTATGAAGGGTAAATAGCAATTGGCATATCACGTTGTGGTTTTGCGTAGGTAAGCGTTTTGCTAGAAACCCATAGCAGCCACGTAAAACATGCAAACAACAATTAGAGGGCGTCTAACTTGTTTTGCGGGGTATGCTATGTGATGTGATATGGCCAAGAAGAATGTGATGAATGATATGTGATGTATGAGATTGATCATGTTCTTGTAATAGGATTCACGACTTGCATGTCGATGAGTATGACAACCGGCGGGAATATAGGAGTTGTCTTTATTTGTTGTATGACCTGCGTGTCATTAAATAGCGCCATGTAATTACTTTACTTTATTGCTAACCGGTAGCCATAGTAGTAAAGTAATAGTTGGCGAGACAACTTCATGAAGACACGATGATGGAGATCATGATGATGGAGATCATGGTGTCATGCGGTGATGATGATGATCATGGAGCCCGAAGATGGAGATCAATGGAGCTATATGATATTGGCCATATCATGTCACTACTATATAATTGCATGTGATGTTTATTATGTTTATGCATCTTGTTTACTTAGAGCGACGGTAGTAAATAAGATGATCCCTTACAAATTTCAAGAAGTGTTCTCCCAGATTGTGCACCGTTACTAAAGTTCGTAAACTTCTAAGCACCACGTGATGATCGGGTGTGATGGATTCTTACGTTCACATACAGCGGGTGTAAGACAGATTTACACAGCAAAAACACTTGGGGTTAACTTGGCGAGCCTAGCATGTGCAGACATGGCCTCGGAACACGGAGACCCGAAAGGTCGAGCATGAGTCGTATAGTAGATATGATCAACATGAAGATGTTCACCGATGATGACTAGTCCGTCTCACGTGATGATCGGACACGGCCTGAATTGACTTCGGATCATGTAATCACTTAGATGACCAGAGGGATGTCTATCTGAGTGGGAGTTCATAAGATGAACTTAATTATCTGAACATAGTCAAAGATCTTTGCAAATTATGTAAATGGCTTCGCTTTAGTTCCTTGTTTAGATATGTTCCTAGAGAAAATATAGTTGAAAGTTGGCGATGGCGATTATGCGGGCAATAGAAAGCTTATGTCCTTAATGCACCGCTCGATGTCTTTGAACCCCAAGCGTCGCTTGTGGATGTTGCGAACATCGGACATACGCGTTTTGATAACTCACGTGATAGTTCAGGTTAAGCGGTTTAGAGTTGAGGCACCAAAGATGTTTTGAGCGTCGCGGAACATATGAGATGTTTCCACGGCTGAAATTGGGATTTCAGGCTCGTGCTTACGTCAAGAGGTATAAGACCTCCGACGATTGTCTTAGCCTGCAAACTAAGGGAGAAAAGCTCAATCGTTGAGCTTGTGCTCAGATTGTGCGAAGTGCAACAATCACTTGAACCGAGTGGGAGTTGATCTTCCGGATGAGATAGTGATGTTTCTCCAAAGTCATTTCCACCAAGCTGTTAGAGCTTACGTGATGAACTATAACATATCAGGGATAGATATGATGATCCTTGAGGTATCGCGATGTTTGACACCGCGAAAGTAGAAATCAAGAAGGAGCATCAATTGTTGATGGTTGGTGAAACCACTAGTTTCAAGAAGGGCAAGGGCAAGAAGGACACTTCATGAAGCGGCAAATCAGTTGTTGCTCGATGAAGAAACCCAAGGTTGAACCCAAACCCGAGACTAAGTGCTTACGTAATAAGGGGAACAGCCACTGGGCAGAATTACCCTAGATACTTGGTAGATAAGAAGGCGGCAAGGTCGATAGAAGTATATTGGATATACAATATGTTAATGTGTACTTTACTAGTACTCCTAGTAGCACCGATGTATTAGATACCGGTTCGGTTGCTAAGTGTTAGTAACTTTCGAAACAAAAGCTACGGAATAAGCGGAGACTAGCTAAAGGTGGTGACGATATATGTTGGAAGTGTTTCCAAGGTTGATGTGATCAAGCATCATGCGCTCCTCTACCATCGAGATTAGGTGTTAAACCTAAATAATTGTTATTTGGTGTTTTGCGTTGAGCATAGACATGATTGGATTATGTCTATACATTGTCTGATTATTCATTTAAGGAGAATAATGGTTACTCTATTTATTTGAATAATACCTTCAATGGTCTTGCACCTAAAGAATGGTTTATTGAATCTCGATTGTAGTGATACACATTTTCATGCCAAAAATATAAGATAGTAATGATAGTACCACTTACTTGTGGCTTTGCCGTCTAAGTCATAATGGTATAAAAGCATGAAGAAGCTCCATGTTGATGGATCTTTGGACTCACTCGTTTTGAAAAGTTTGAGACATGCGAACCATGTCTATTGGTGTATATGCATGAAGAAACTCCATGCAAATGGACCGTTTGGACTCACTTGATTTTGAATCACTTGAGACATGCAAATCATACCACATGGGCAAGATGGTGAAAGCCTCGTTTTTAGTGAAATGGAACAAAGCAACTTGTTGGAAGTAACACATTTGATGTGTGCGAGTCAATGAGTCTTTGAGGCATCGATGAATATCGTTATGTTCTTACTTCACAGATGATTGAGTAGATGTTGAGTATATTTACTTGATGAAACTCAAGTCTGAATTATTGAATGGTTCAAGTAATTTGAGTGAAGTTTAAGATCTTCGTGACAAGAGGATAGAATATCTATGATATGATCATAGAGATGAATATCTGAGTTCTGAGCTTTGTATAATTAAGACACCGTGGAAATTGTTTCACAATTAATACGCTGGAACACCATGGTTTGATGGTGTGTCCGAACATCATAGTTGCACCCTATTAGATATGGTGCGTACCATGATGTCTCTTATCGAATTACCACTATCGTTCATGGATTAGGCATTAGAGACAACCGCACTCACTTTAATAGGGTACCACGTAATTCCGTTGAGATGACACCGTATGAACTATGGTTTAGAGAAACCTAAGCTGTCATTTCTTAAAAGTTTGGGGCTACAAGGCGCTTGTGTGAAAAAGTTTCAGGTTGATAAGCTCGAACCCAGCGGATAAAATACATCTTCATAGGACACCCAAAACAGTTGGGTATACCTCCTAATTCAGATCCGAAAGCAATAGGGATTGTTTCTTGAATGGGTCCTTTCGAGGAAATGTTTGTCTCGAAAAGTTGAGTGGGAGGATGGTGGAGACTTGATGAGGTTATTGAACCGTCACTTCAACTAGTGTGTAGCGAGGGCACGAGAAGTTGTTCCGTGGCACCTACACCAATTGAAGTAGAAGCTTATGATAGTAATCATGAAGTTTGGATCAAGTCACTACCGAACCTCGTGGGGCGACAAGGACGCGTCTTTGCTTGAGTGAATGCAGGCGATCCTGTCTTGAAGGTCATGTTGCTAGACAACAATGAACCTCTGAGCTATGGAGAAGCGATGGTGGGCCCAAATTCCGACAAATGGTTAGAAGCCATGAAATCCGAGATAGTATCCATATATCGAGAACAAAGCATGGACTTTGGTGGACTTGCCGATGATCGGCAAGCCATTGAGATAAATGGATCTTTAAGAAGAAGGCGGACGTGGGCGGTAATATCACCGTCTATGAAGCTCGACTTGTGGCGAAGAGTTTTCACAAGTTCAAGGAGTTGACTACGATGAGATTTTCTCATCATGGCGATGCTTAAGTCCGTCGGAATCATGTTAGCATAAGCTTTGGATTTATGAAATCTGGCGGATGGATGTCAAAAGCGAGTTTCCTTACGGTTTTCGTAAGGAAAGGTTGTATGTGATACAATCGAGAAGTTTTGTAGATCCTAAGGATGCTAAAAGGTATCTTTGGCTCCGTGATCCTTTCTAAGGAATGGAGTAAGCATCTCGGAGTTGGAATATGCACTTTGATAGGATGATCAAAGATTTTGGGTTTATACAAAGTTTATGAAAACTTGTATTTCCAAAGAAGTGAGTGGGAGCACTATTGAATTTTGATGGGTATATGTTGTTGACATATTGATGATCAAAAATGATGTAGAATTTACTGGAAAGCATATAGGGTTATTTGAAAGATGTTTTCAATAGAAAACCTGGATTAAGCTACTTGAACATTGAGCATCGAGATCTATAAGGATAGATCAAAATGCTTAATAATACTTTCAAATGAGCACATACCTTGACATGATCTTGAAGGTGTTCAAGATGGATCGGTCGAAAGGAGTTCTTGCTGAGTTGTAAGGTATGAAGTTAAGAGTTAAAAGCTCGACCACGGCAGAAAAGAGAGAAAGGGCGAAGGTCATCCCTATGCTTGGACATAGGCTCTATAGTATGCTATGTTGTGTACCGCTTAGGAAGTGTGCCTTGCCATGAGTCGATCAAGGGTACAAGAATGATCCAGGAATGGATCATTGGACAGTGATCAAAATTGTCCTTGGAGTAAATAAGGACATGTTTCTCGATTATGGAGGTGATAAAGAGTTAGGCGTAAAGGGTAGCGTCGATGCAAGCTTTAACACCTATCCGAGTGACTCGAGTAGCAAACCGGATCGTATAGTGGAGCAACCATTTGGAATAGATCAAGTGGGCGTGGAAGCAGCATTTACAATATGACATAGAAATTGCGAAGTACTACGGATCTGAAAGGTTCAAACCCGTTGACTAAAACCTCTCTCACAAGCAAAACATGATCAAACCTCAGAACTCATTGAGTCTAAATCACATGATGATGTGAACTAGTTTACAGACACTAGTAAACTCTTTGGGTGTTGGTCACATGGCGATGTGACCTATCAGTGTTAATCACATGGCGATGTGAACTAGATTATTGACTCTAGTGCAAGTGGGAGGCTGTTGGAAATATGCCCTAGAGGCAATAATAAATTAGTTATTATTATTATATTTCTTTGTTCATGATAATCATTTATTATCCATGCTATAATTGTATTGATAGGAAACTAGGATACATGTGTGGGTACATAGACAACACCAAGTCCTAGTAAGCCTCTAGATGACTAGCTCGTTAATCAATAGATGGTTACGGTTTCTGACCATGGACATTTGATGTCATTGATAACGGGATCACATCATTAGGAGAATGATGTGATGGACAAGACAATCCTAAGCCTAGCACAAAGATCGTAGTTAGTATGCTAAAGCTTTTCTAATGTCAAGTATCATTTCCTTAGACCATGAGATTGTGCAACTCCGGATACCGTAGGAATGCTTTGGGTGTACCAAAGCGTCTGGCAATGGCTGGGTGACTATAAAGGTGCACTACAGGTATCTCCGAAAGTGTACATTGGGTTGTACGAATCAAGGCGGGATTTGTCACTCCGTGTAAGCGGAGAGGTATCTCTGGGCCCACTCGGTAGGACATCATCATAATGTGCACAATGTGACCAAGGGGTTGATCACGGGATGATGTGTTACGGAGCGAGTAAAGAGACTTGCCGTAGCGAGATTGAACAAGGTATTGGGATACCGGCGATCGAATCTCGAGCAAGTACTAATACCGCCAGACAAAGGGAATTGTATACGGGATCGATTGAGTCCTTGACATCGTGGTTCATCGATGAGATCATCGTGGAACATGTAGGACCAACATGGGTATCGAGATCCGTTGTTGGTTATTGACGGAAGAAGCGTCTCGGTCATGTCTACATGTCTCCCGAACCCGTAGGGTCTACACATAAGGTTCGATGGCGCTAGGGTTATAAAGGAAGTTTGTATGTGGTTACGAATGTTGTTGAGTCCGGATGAGATCCGGACGTCACGAGGAGTTCGGAATGGTCGGAGGTAAAGATTTATATATGGAAAGTTGTTGTTCGGGTTAGGAAAAAGTTGGGTTTTTCGGTATTGTCTTAGGAAGCTTCGGAAGGTTCGGAGATTCGGAGGTCAGGGAGGTCGGTGTTCCACGTCAATACACTATCATGGGCTGTGGGGGCACCCTAGCCATAATGGGCCAGGGCACCAGCCCCCCAAGGCCCATGCGCATGGGAGGAAACCCTAAGGGAGGGCCTCACTTGACTTGGGAGGCACTCCTCCCCTTGGCCGCCCCAAGTCCCATCTAGGGCTGGCCGCACCCCTGGGGTGGGAAACCTAAAGGCGCAGCCCCCTTTCCCCTATATATACTTGAGGTTTGGGCTGCCCAACACACATGAGAACTTCTCCTCTTGGTGCAGCCCTGCCTCTCCTCCTCCTCCTCTCCCTTGGTGCTTGGCGAAGCCTGCTTGGGATGCCACGCTCCTCCATCACCACCATGCCATTGTGTTGCTGCTGGATGGAGTCTTCCTCAACCTCTCCCTCTCTCCTTGCTGGATCAAGGCATGGGAGGCGTCACCGGGTTGTCCGTGTGTTGAACACGGAGGTGCCGTCCGTTCGGCACTAGGATCTCCGGTGATTTGGATCACGACAATCTGAATCCTTCAACCCCGTTCTCATGAATGCTTCCGCTTAGCGATCTACAAGGGTATGTAGATGCACTCTCCTTCCCTCGTTGCTAGTTTCTCCATAGATAGATCTTGGTGACACGTGGGAAAATTTTAATTTCTGCTCGTTCCTAGCAATGACTTAGCGGGGCCGTCCTCGGCGCCCGGACAGCGGGCTTTCCAAGCTTGTCGTGCATTGTTTCTCAACAAGGTGAGCCTTCACCTCCATCTCCTTGAAGGCCACGGGGTCCTCGGCGAGACCAGCGCCTTGCCGTCCAGCTCGACCCTCTTCGCCTCCAACTCCTGCTCCAACGCACCCAGGCGGTCCAGGCGCTTGTTGAGCTTGGCGTCCGGTCCTTGTGGCGCCTCGTGAGCCTTCATGTCTTCCTCCTTCTTTTGGCGAATCACGGGCCTCCTTAGCAAGCTGGTCACGCAAGCCACGCCTTCGCTCTCCAGCGCCTTGCAGCGACCTCGGACATCGGCTACCTCCCCAAAAGGCGTCGCGAGCAGCCGCCCCAGGGCGGCTGCTTCTCCTCGTCGCAAGCCGTCGTGCTCTGAACCAGCGCCGCTTGAATTGAGCGTCCGGAGCAAACCAGCCGGAGGCCAGCTCAAACGCCCGGCCACCTGGCGAGTCGGCGCCGAGAAGATCTTGCCGTCCGGTCGATTCGCACGGCAGCGATCCAGGAGCCTTTGGGAGGTCGGAAAGACAGTTGGTGGAGTAGGAGGAGAGGGCGGCAGCGTAACCACAACATCTGGCGGGACCTTCTGCGCCCAGCAGTGCAGCGGTGGCATCGAGCAAGGATACCTCGGGAGTCGCTTGGGCCATGGGGCTGAGCTCGCCCAGCTAGCTCCGCCGGGCCTCATGAGGATGACCCGGGCGAGGAGAGGCCCGTGTCTGCCGTCACCTTCTTTTTGCGGGTGAAGGCACTGCCCTGAGCGGAGCCTCGGGAGCTCCCTCGGCTTCTTAGCCGCGAGCACCAGCCTAGCCAAGGAATACTGGATATCAAGCCTCGGCGAAAAGCAAGGAATAAAACAGAATCAAGCACTTACTGGTCATCGCTCATGAGCTCGAGGCAACCTCGGCCATACTTGAAGCCAGGCCAGGCTGCGGGATCAGCCTCAAGAGGCCGGGAGGCGGGAGGCCACGTCTGCGGATCGCCTCGGGCCGGGCAGACCCGAGAGACCAGCCAGATCTGTCCTTCTTGAGGATCGGGAAGCTCGCCGCCCGCTCGCCGCCATCCTCGTCGTCGCTCGGCAAGAGGCGGAGGCCTTGGGACTGCTTGAGCCGAGG
>JAHIAM010018724.1:0-23497 GCA_021605205.1 Aegilops longissima
TGGAATCAAGAGGTTTGGTGTCAAGGGAAAGTTAGCACCCGATTCATTGGCCCCTACAAAATCCTCGAACGTCGTGGAGAAGTTGCATACAAGTTGGAATTGCGGAAGGATTGTCCGGAGTTCATGATGTCTTCCATGTTTCTCACTGAAGAAGTGTCATGCCGACATGGCCGATGTTCCGTTGAGAGACACAAAGGCTCCCTAGAGGCCATACAGCTTGACAAAGGATCTCACTTACAAGGAGAAACCCGTCCGAATTCTCGAACTGCAAGCAGTAGTCACCCGCAGCAAGGTCATCATTTTTGCAAGGTGCTGTGGAGTCACCACACCGAGGAAGAAGCCACTGGGAACGCCAAGAAGATCTTCGAGACCACCTGCACTTATTTGTTAGTTAACCCGAATCTCGAGGGCTAGATTCATCTTAAGGTAGTAGGTTTGTAACATCCCAAATTTCCTATTTGGAATGTTTTACAATTATAGCTACATCCTACGCATCCTGTTTGAATTTGAATGCCATTTGAAGTTTCAGAAATTTTGAGTTTTGAATTTGAATTTCAAACTTTGGCAAGTGGGAAACATTTCAAAAGCTAAGCCTCGATAAATACTTGATCAAAAGTATGAGAGGAGCAAACATGACACTCCAAAATATCGAGGAAATAATGCCAAAAGATTTGGATTCAAATCTGAATTTTATTTGAATTTGGAAAAATGGATTTTATAAAGTTTGATTTTGCCTTTGGAAAATGTTCAAATGAAACGGAATATTCCCTGATCATTTTGGTATATATATACCCTATATAAAATATTTATAGTTAATGTTTTATTTCAGTTTTGTTTTATTAAAAAATAAAATTTAAAAAACCCCTGGCGCCATTTAGGCCACCCCAGGCCCAACAGACCCACTCCTCCTGCCCAGCAATGCCCACAAGCTTAGGCCAAATGAGCCGAGGTGCCCACCTCACCCCTCAGACTAACCCCTCTGCCGCCCGCCACCCGCCGACTCCCCCACCTCCTCTCTCTCTCGACGTGGCCCCGCCCCATCTTCTTCTCGCCACACGATCGCAAGACGCCGGAGATCGCCGGATCCCGGCGATCCGATCCTTGCCGCCTCGACTTCGGCGAGGACGACTGGCTATAAAAGCCGAGCCCCCGCACCCCATTCTCCCCGACCTCGCTGCACTCTCTCTCCTCGCCAACCTCGCCTGAGTTCCGAAGCTCAGACTGCCGCCAAAGTCGCCGCCGACGCCTCTACCCTCCCCGACCACCCCGACCCCACCGAACCACTCCCCCGACTATTCAGACTCAAGACGGCGACTTCGACTCCCTGACGCCAAGCCCCGACGACTTCGCTGCCGCCGTCACCGCTGGACTCAGTAAGCCACCGATCATCTCCGTCCGATTCTAGTAAACGTAACACGATTAGAACTCAAGGGGTACGTTTATTAGAAAACCGCTTGTTCAATCGGTTTATTTATTAGTTAGGTTTATTTTTTTTTAGCCCGTTCGCTTAGTTTAAACCAATAGGCCCAAGTAGGCTATTTAACTATTGTAAGGGCACAGATATAGGCCCATTAGACCTTTTTCTTTTATTTTGATTTTTCTGCTTTTAGCATAATAGTTTCTGCTTTCAAAATTGATATCTTTTATTCTGTTTATTATTTTAGATGATTCTTTTTTGTTAGTTTGCAAATTTTATGTAGTTTCTGTAGAATATATATTTAGCTATGTTAAAAATAATTAAAATTGCTTTAATTTAGTTTTAGCCAGAATAGTAAATCTGCTATAACTTGAGTTAGAAAATTATTTTGCATGATTCTTTTGTCCCAACTTTATTTTAACATTGCCAAACCCTAGAAATTAACTTGGGTATTTTAGGATTAATAAATAATTAGTTTTAAGCAGAATCCTATTAATCCTAATTAATTAACTAGTTCTCTTTTTCCTAATATTTTAATTAGTAAATGAATTTATTTTTAACTTGTGATTAGTTATTCTAGGTTAGTTTCTGTCATTCTAGTAGATGAACTTTTATTTATAACTAATAAAAGTTTTAATTTATTTTCTTAATAGAAATTGGATTAGGCCTAAAATGAGTTTTATAATAGCTTTTAATTAATTCTTTTTGCTCCTAGTTGCTTAGTGAATCCTTTTTCTCGTTAAGTTAACCTAAAACCATGATTAGGTTATGTTAAGAAATTTTTATTATATCGAACTACTTTTAGTTATTATTTGAAGTAGGAAAACTTTGAGTTGGTTTTTCTTTTTGAGTTTCCTTTTGGATTTGGTTTTGGTTGTTTTGTTGTGTTATGTTACTCTTGTTATGTTGTGTGATCCTATTGCTTTGTGCTTATTGTGTTATTGTTTGTCTCGGTAGAGTTTCCGGAGTGCTAAGCTTGCTACTACGATTCTTTTTAGCTTACGAGGATCATCAGCAAGGCAAGTTTTGATCATGTTATTTCTATACCTATGTTTTGTGCATTAGTAATTGTCACCACCCCACCATGCATGCAGTAGTGAAATCTTGAAGTCATTAAACTTGAGTAGTATCATGGTAGGATGAACCAATCCCTTGTTACCATGACCCCGGACGTAGTAGTTACTTTGCTATGCTTTAGACGGGTTTAGGGTTGAGTGTAATTCATAAGCAAGATGTGAGAGTCAATGATGATGACAACCCCATGAACTACAATGATCAAGATGGACTTCGAAAATCACTACCGGGTGGAGGATTTGTTGACGGCACCCCGAGAAACCAGCAGGCGGGATGCATGGAGAAGTGCCATGACATCTTATGGAAAGCTTCACCCAGCCACAAAGAGAAGGATGGATGCCCCATGACCGGAAGCTTACCTGCAGCCGCAAGCCATTATGGGCTCGGGCTGGGTTGACCTTAGTAGTGACGCTGGCTGGACGGTACTACGAGAAGTAGAAGAACGGTAGGATTGGATGGGTACCGGCAAAGGCCGTAAGAACTCTTTTGGAAGACCCTGTTTCATTCGTCTCCGCCTTCAAACACCATGAAGTGCTAAGACTTTAAAGGAGGGAATGATTCTTATGGGAAAGTGCGAACCCTCTCGCAGGAAGTTAAAGATCTAATCGATTAGCCGTGTCCCCTGCCACGGGACATTTGAGCCTCGAACTTGGAAGTATTCGAATATCTCAACACTAAAACTAATGAATTAATTTGAGGGTTTTATGACTTAATAATTTGGGAATGAGATATTGGTTGGAGGAACCATCTCAATAACTACCAACAATTGTAGTAATTTGCAAGCAAGTCCATCGAGTAGGATAAAATTTGCTTTTCGCAAAATGATGAAACTTAGAGCTCCACAGCCAAAATGCATATAGAGTTAGTAACTTTATTATTGTTATTCTTCATGACTTGCCGCCTTATTCCAAAAGCTGATTTACATGGCTGCAACGTATTATGTTGCGTAGATATATTCCATCAGAGTGAGGCTACGCCCCGCGCATGCGATTGCCTTTGAGTCGGATGGACTCGCTTATCTTCGACGCTCAGAGGTTATTAGTTTTATTTCTCATGAGTTGGCCTTGAGCCAAATTTATTCTCTTGTAATAAAGACTCTATATGAGAATCGCTTAATGATATTCAGTGTGATTGAACTTTGATTACTTTATCGATGCATCGTGGGTACCAAAGATGATCTTGGATGGTATGTATACGTAGATTTGACCGATTTTGGGTCAAGTCGCTACAATTAATTACCAAAACCACCTAGGGAGCACTTGTGCTTTCAATCTCCCTTTTGGTAATTGATGGCAACATACATCAAAGCTTTAGATAAAGATATAAAGAATAGCAAGTAAAGCTTTGGAAAGACATGTAACAAGCATAGGCTCCTCCTACATGTATGCAATCATGTGAATATGAAATATAGAAGCATGTGATAGCATAACCATGATAGAGCAGGCAATGTTACATGTATCTTGGCTATATGCATCGAGCAAAATGTATTAAAGAGAATACCTTCATGCCCATGAGTCCTTCTTGCAAACAAGATGTACATCAGCAAGAATTCTCATACACATGATTGTGATGCATATACTTACCTTGTGGTCTTGAGTTGGCTTAGATTGGAATGAACCTCAGAAAACAAGGTTAGATAACATGATGCATCTACTAGCCGAGCAAAATGAAGAAACCACAAGAATACCAAGACTGGATGACATGTAGAGAGTGAGTACTGAGTACCACATTGGATTAGACATGTTCCAAAGAGTAAAGATATGCAATGAATTTAAATGATCTCTTTCCTTAGATGTCTTGCTCCCCGAGTCTAACATGGATACGGGAGAAGATAGGGAACAGAAAATCAGAGTCAAGGAAAACAGAGTGAAAGACATGACTGATGATCGAGCTAAAGTTCAGAGCTAATGTATGCTAATGCAAAATTGAGCACAACAGATCATATGAACATGTCTCTCCCTCAATAAGACATGTGGACATCTCTCCTCTTGAACACCAAGCATCCGGGATCCTTGAGAAATACTTTCTACTTAAGTATCCTCTCCCCCGGAGATCTCTCTCGCCTTTGAGGGTCTCTCCCTAGAAGGTCTCTCTCTCCTTAAGAAGAAAGGTGATAAGTTTTGATGTTCTTTCTCTCTATCTCCAAACGATAAGCTTTGATGTTCTCTCTCTCCCTTTGACATCAATTTCCAAGAAGGGTCTTCTCGAGTCTCGTCAATGGTTTTGGTCCTTGAGACACGTAACAAAGCAATGATGAAAATGTGATGCTTGTAGAGGACAAGATTCATTGAGTGGAGCTGGATCAAGAAACACAGAATATGTGGCAAAGAGTTTTTCCTATTATGAAATCGGTGGCACCGAGTGGTATGCTTCGGTCGCATCAAAAGATTTGTTGGACCGAAAATAAAAATTGGTGTAATCGAAGTTCATCGCAGAGAGAACACTTGTCACCTCAGCTCACTAGACTAGTAAGATCTCACAAAGATTTGCAAGGAATTAACTGAAAGATATGTAAGGAATTAGATGCGTAAAATGCAGAGAAAAAAGAAAGAAATCTAGATGAAGTTTTTTTTAAAGGGGAAACACAAATGCATGAGACAAATGCAAAACTCGAAAAGAACACAGAGAACTTCATCTAGAGATGGTCGGCCACAAAGTCACCTATGTTAGAGTATATTGACTTAGGAGTCAAGTGATATCACTTGATCATAGGCCATACTATCGCTTAAGCTCAAAATGGGGTTGCCATTTTCGCTTAACATCTTGATGTATTCACATCTTGTCGAGTTGCTTTAACTCATGACTCGGAGTAAAGCTTCTAAGATGGAATAACATACCTTGGTTGGTGGTGTTGTCCATGTAGTTGAACTTATGTGAGGTTGCTTAAGGTTGATGTAGCTCATCAAGAATTTGGAGCACCACTTGGAATTTGAGTCCATCTACCTACATGGGTTAGTTCTTGCAAGGAAGAGCACTTGTATATCCAAAATGACAATCATGAAACTCAACATAGAATTTGTCAAAGGATATGTTTGAATGGTTTCGTGCTTCCTTGTCTTCAACCACCTTGTGTAGAGACTTGGTGATGTAGAGATTGCTCAAGATATGAGTAGGTTTCAACCTCATGGAATTTGATTCAACCAAGTACCTACATGGGTTAGATAACATGCAAGATACAAATATATCCAAGACATAAGTTTTTCATCATAAGAGAAATATCAAGGATTAGTCATAAGCTCATGTCTTGCATGTATCCAATGGAGTTTCTACTCCAAGTTTGAAGCATCAATGATGTTAAATTCTCCTCTTAACCTGCAAAACACTTTCTCATCAAGAGGTTTAGTGAATATATCCGCTAATTGCTTTTCAAGTAACATGCTTAAGATCAATGTCACCCTTAGCAACATGATCTCGAATGAAATGATGACGAACTTCAATATGCTTAGTTCGAGAATGTTGCACAGGATTATGACCAATTTTGATAGCACTTTCATTATCACAAAGCAATGGAACATGTCTCACATATATCCCATAATCTTTAAGAGTTTGGGTCATCCAAAGTAATTGAGCACAACATGAACCAGCGGCAATATATTCAGCTTCAAGCGTGGATAAGGATACCGAGTTTTGTTTCTTGGAGGACCAAGACACAAGAGATCTACCAAGAAATTGACAAGCACCAAGTGGACTTTCTATCAACCTTGTCTCCGCATAGTCCGATTCGAATAGCCAACAAGATCAAAAGAGGCCTCTTAGGATACCAAATGCCAAAATTTGGTGTATGGATTAAGTATCTCACTATCCTTTTCATAGCCTTAAGATGACATTCTTTAGGGCAGCTTGATATCGTGTACACATGCACACACTTAGCATAATATCGGGACGTGAAGCACATAGATATAACAATGAACCAATCATAGAGCGATAAACCTTTTGATCAACCGTTCACCATCTTTGGTTGTCAAGATGTCCACTAGTAGGCATGGGTGTAGTCATACCTTTGCATTCTTGCATATTGAACTTCTTGAATAAGTCCTTGGTGTACTTTGTTTGATGAGACAAAAGTACCTTCCTTAGTTTGCTTGATTTGCAAACCAAGAAAGAATTTGAGTTCACTCATCATAGACATCTCAAACTTCTCCGACATTAGCTTCCCAAACTTTTCACTAAAATGAGGGTTAGTTGAACCAAATATAATATCATCAACATAAATTTGGCACACAAAGAGTTCACCATTAACCCTTTTAGTAAAAAGAGTAGAATCAATTTTCCCAATTTCAAAGCCTTTTTCAATAAGGAACTTGGTCAAGCATTTATACCATGCTCTAGGAGCTTGTTTAAGTCCATAAAGAGCTTTGTGAAGTTTGTAAACATGATTGGGTTTCTTAGGATTAACAAAGCCGGGAGGTTGTTTAACATAAACTTCCTCCTCTATTTCACCATTTAGAAAAGCACTTTTAATGTCCATTTGGTACAAGGTGATATCATGGTGATTAGCATAGGCAAGTAAGATGTGAATGGACTCAAGTCTAGCAACGGGGCCTAAGTCTCACCATAGTCCATACCTTCGACTTGTGTGTAGTCTTGGGCGATTTAGACGTGCTTTGTTGCTAACTACTTGTCCATCTTCATCTTGCTTGTTGCGAAACACCCATTTGGTACCGATGATGTTGTGGTTGTTGTCGGGCTTTCAACCAATGTCCAAACTTGGTTCCTCTCAAAGTTGTGTAGCTCTTCATGCATAGCATTTATCCAATCCGGATCTTCCAATGCTTCTTCAACTTCATAGGTTCAATGTTAGAGATGAAAGAATAGTTTTCACAAAAGTTAGCTAAACGAGTTTTAGAGCGAGTGATTCTCCCGGTTTGAATATCATTGTAGATTTGCTCGACGGATGGTCTTTAGCAATTCTTTTCTCGAACTCGTGAAAGCTTTTGCTTGGGTCTTTGTTGAACATCTTCTTCATCTTGTTCTTCTTCTTGGCCTTCTTCATTGTTGGTGTTGTCGCTCTTTGTCGTGGTGGAGAAGGAGGTTGTTGATGTTCATCTTGATGCACTTCCTCGCTTTCTTCATCTTGGTGTGTCCCACTTGTGGATGCTTCCGTATCAACTCTTGGTTCACCTTGTCGTGAAGTAGAAGCTTCCACTTGACGGACGAGGTACTCTCCTTCACCTCCGCTGGACGGACCTTGCCAATAGACAAGTCTTGGATTGCTTCAAGGATCTTTGTCTCCTACATCAATTGGCAATTGCTCTACTTATGCAGTCGTTAGATTCATCAAACTTCACATCTACCGCCTCTTCAACCTTTCGGGTGAAATTGTTGTAGACACGGTAAGTGTGAGAGTTTGAGCCATAACCTAGTAGGAAACCTTCATGAGACTTAGGAGCAAATTTAGAACGACGATGCTTATCAAGAATGTAGCACTTTGAGCCGAATACTCGAAAGTATCCAACTTGGGGTTTGTTACCGTGAGTAGCTCAGATGCCGCCTTGCCGAGTAGCTTGTGAAGATACAAGCGATTTGTTGCATGACAAGCTGTCTCAACCGCTTCTCGCCAAAAAGTGCTTCTTGCCTTGTACTCATCAAGCATCGTTCTCACCATTTCGATGAGCGTCCTGTTCTTCCTCTCAACAACTCCATTTTGTTGAGGTGTGTACGAGTCGAGAACTCGTGAAATCCTTCTTCGTCAAGAAAGGTGTCCACATTTGTGTTCTTGAACTCCGCTCCGTTGTCGCCGCTAACCTTCTTGATCTTCACTTCAAATTGGTTTTGGGCCTTCCTAGCTAAGTTTTTGAAGATCTTTTGGACCCGCGATTTATCATCGAGAAAGAACACCCATGTAAATCTGGAAAAATCATCAACTATAACTAGACCAAAAGAATTTCCACCGAGACTCTTGTAAGAGTTGGGACCAAAGAGATCCATGTGAAGTAGCTCGAGTGGCCTCTTCGTGGTCATGATGTTCTTCACGGATGCCTTCCTCCAACCTGTTTACCGCTTGACAAGCACCGCAAAGTCTATCCTTATCAAATATGACATCATTAACTCCAAGGATATGGTTCCCTTAATAAGCTTGTCAAGGTTTCAGATACCAACATGACCTAATCATCTATGCCATAACCAGCCTTTTGAGGATTTAGCAATGAAGCAAGTTTTAGGTTGAGCATTTTAGTGAAATCAACAATGTATAGATCACCTCTACGCACACCAAGAAGACCATTTTATGATTATCTCGACGAAACACTTGGCAATCTACTTCAGTAAATAGAACATTGAAACCAAATCAGCAAGTCTAGATACTGAAAGTAAGTTGTAACCAAGAGATTCAACGATCATAACATTTTGTATGGAGCTATCATGTGATATGGCCACCTTACCGAGGCCAACCACCTTACCCTTTGAGTTGTCACCGAAAGTGACATACTTTCGAGGATTATCATTATCAGCAAGCTCACGAAACATGTCTTTATCTCCGGTCATGTGATCGGTACATCCACTATCAAGAACCCATTCCTTCTCCCCGACATATATCCTCAAGATTTGCCATAAGACCAAAATGTCTCATTGCATCATCAAGATCAAGTCACTATCATCATCCTCATCATAGTATCCATGTTCAACATCGCCATGTGGTGGATCAAATCCTAGAGAGGGTGATTCATTAGAATGAGTTTGACAATAATCTTGTCTATGAATTCTTATAGCTTCGAAATAATGTCACTAATAATACCAACATTTCCTTTGGCACGCATAAGGTTTGTAAGCTCAAATAGACGATCACCAAACATAGGATCACTAGTATTAATCTTACTCAAAGCAATAGACTTATAGAGAATTTCATCTAGATTTTTCAAGGAATAATTTGGAAATCGTTCCTCAAGAAATTTCCATATAGTGTAGGCACACTCAAAAGTAGGCAAGATTCTAATCAAGTTTCTAGGCAATCCTCTAATGATAAGTTCGGCAGTTCTAAGATTCCTAACCATGTCAACTGACTCATCATGGGTTGGATGCATAGGATCAACATAAGGTGCACAAGGGCTAGCAATGTACTTGTTAAAATGATATTGATTGAAAATAGCAAGCATCTCATTTTTCCACTCACGAAAATACTCTCCATCAAGAATAGGCACACTATGTCTAAGACTCCCAAAGTAGACTCATCCATCTTCCTCCAATGGTGATTAAACCAAGGCAATGGAGACCAATGCTCGATACCACTTGTAGGACCTTGAGAAGAGGTGTCTAGAGGGGGTGATTAGACACTAAGTACCAAAGTTGCAGTTTTAAGTTTTTTAAAGTTTGAGTGGAGTTTAGGCACAAGTTTAACATTCACAACATATAGCAAGCAAGCATGCAAAGAGTATATGAGCAGCGGAAAATAAAGCATGCAACTTGCAAGAATGTAAAGGGAAGGGATTGGAGGATTCAAACGCAATTTGAGACACGGATGTTTTTGGCGTGGTTCGATAGGTGGTGCTATCGCACATCCACGTTGATGGAGACTTCAACCCATTTAACGGTAACGGTTATGCTGAGTCCACGGAGGGCTCCACCCACGAAGGGTCCACGAAGAAGCAACCTTGTCTATCCCACCATGGCCGCCGCCTACTAAGGACTTGCCTCACTAGCGGTAGATCTTCACAAAGTAGGCGATCTCCTTGCCCTTACAAACTCCTTGGTTCAACTCCACAATCTTGTCGGAGGCTCCCAAGTGACACCTAGCCAATCTAGGAGACACCACTTCCAAGAAGTAACAAATGGTGCGTTGATGATGAACTCCTTGCTCTTGTGCTTCAAATGATAGTTCCCCAACACTCAACTCTCTCTCATAGGATTTGGATCTGTGGAAAGAGGGTTTGAGTGGAAAGCAACTTGGGAAGGCTAGAGATCAAGATTCATATGGTAGGAATGGAATATCTTGGCCTCAACACATGAGTAGGTATTTCTCTCTAAATAGGATGTTGGAAGTGTAGGTTCACCGATGGCTCTTCCACTAATGAAGAGGAGGTGGAGGGTATATATAGCCTCCACACAAAATCTAACTGCTACACAATCTACCAAACTCGTGGGACCGAATTGTTAAACTCGGTCAGACCGATTTAGCAAATAATGTGACCGTTAGGGTTTTCGTGGGACCGAATGCAACTCGTGGGACCGATTCTGTTAGGGTTAGGGCATAACGTAATCTCGGTAAGATCGACATACAAACTCGTGGGACCGATTTTGGTAATAAGCTTTCCAGAGAGTTGGTCAGCAAACTTGTTTGACTGACATCAAACTCGTGGGACCGATTTTGATAATAAGTTAACCAGAGAGTTTGCATTGTAATCTTGGTAGTATCGATTGCTCAAACTCGGTGAGACCGATTTTGATAATGGACATACACAGAGAGATTACAATCCCATCTCGGTGAGACCGAGATCCCTATCGGTGTGACCGATTTGCCTAGGGTTTGTGGCAGTGGCTAAGACATCCAAACTCGGTGGCGCCGGATAGAAAGAATCAGCAATGAAGTTTGACTTTAGGTTTAGGACAAATGTGTGGAAGTAGGAATGTAGTTGAGGGTATTTGGAGCATATCACTAAGCACTTTGAAGCAAGAGGCTCATTAAGCAACACCTCATCCCTCCTTGATAGTATTGGCTTTTCCTATAGACTCAATGTGATCTTGGATCTCTAAAATGTAAAATGAAGAGTCTTGAGCTTGAGGCTTTAGCCAATCCTTTGTCCTTAGCATCTTGAAGGAGTTCCCACATCCTTTAGTCCATGCCACTCCATTGTTGAACTTATCTAAAACATACTAGATAAAAGTGTTAGTCCAACAAGAGATATGTTGTCATTAATTACCAAAACCACCTAGGGAGCACTTGTGCTTTCACCATTCCCTCTTGGAAATGTGGGTTGCGTATATCATGTTCACCGTCTTCACTTGTGGGGGGAACCTCTTCTGTCCTCCCGTGTTCGGCGGCCGGGGCTCCTCCTCGTCATTGCTATGCAGCCCCTTGTCCATGTTTTCGGCATTCAACTTGTCGGCCTGCTTGAACACCCAGCATTCTCTCTGGTGTGATTGGTTGGTTTGTCTGGGTGCCGTGAATTTGACACGAAGCGATCGAGTATAATGGTCCAAACCGACGGGCCCGAGTACTTCTTTTGAATGGCTTTTTCGCCGACCGGATCTAGAGCCTCGAATCCGCATTGACCGTCAGATCTTCAGTGTTATCGCTGTTGCGGGCGCTTGTGTCTATTATGACGTGGCCTGCCGCTAGCATCTTTAGTATCCGGTGCCCGGATTCCTTGATGTGTTATTGCCGCGAGCCAGCCAGCTATCCTCGCCCGCGCAAAAGCGGGTCATGAGCGTCGTGAGGGCTGCCATAGACTTCGGCTTCTCCTGGCCGAGGTGCCGGGCGAGCCACTCATCACGGATGTTATGCTTGAATGCCGCTAAGGCCTTTGCATCCAGACAGTTGACGATTTGGTTTTTCTTAGTTAGGAACCGTGTCCAGAATTGCCTAGCCGATTCCCCTAGCTGCTGAGTTATATGGCTCAAGTCATCAGCATCCGTGGTCGCATAAGTGCCTTGGAAGTTGTCAAGGAATGCATCTTCCAAATCCTCCCAACTACCGACGGAGTCTTCTGGCAAGCTATTCAGCCAATGCCGAGCTGGTCCTTTGAGTTTTAGTGGGAGGTACTTGATGGCATGTAGATCATCACCGCGGAGCCATGTGGATATGGAGGAGGAAAAACTTAATCCATACTGCAAGGATCTGTTGTACCATCATACGATTCGATATTTACGGGTTTAAACCTCCGGAATTCGTGATCCATAACTTCATCAGTGAAGCATAGGGGTGTGCGGCGCCTGCGTCGGGCCATATCACGACGCAGCTCATATGAGTCTTGTTCTGCTGTAGTCGGCCCTACCGGTTTACTTTTTGAGTATCCGGCGTGACGGGTCATCGCCCCGTGTTGGTGTGCGCCTGCGGACCCGTGATATCGATCTTGCATGTTTTGCCCTGCTTTCCAATACGCCTCGCAGTCCCGTGATGTTGCCCCGGCCTTGGTATTTTTGTTTGAGTGGCGGCGGGTGTGCTGATCTTCGTGCTGAAACGCCTCTCTCCTCGGCCATGAGGTGGCCACCACCGTGATCGTGACGCTGGTGAAGTAGGTTTCAATGCTTCCTCCTCGAGTCGGGGTAGCGACTTGTGTTTTGGGTAACTCTTGAGGGGCGCTCGAGTTCAGATTCCTCGCCGCAAGGACTTCGCCCATCTCGCGCTTAGCAAGTCTTGATCAGCTCGGCTATTGTTGCTTTTTCTTCGGCTATTTGTTGTGGCTATAAGTCGGCGCTTGAAGCGCCCCTGCTCGATGGGATCCTCGTGCACGATAATTCTTCGTCACGCCGAGGCTCACCTCATCTTCGGAGAGAGGCATGTAATTGTCATCCTCCGCTTTCTCCATCTCGCCTCTGCTCGAGGGCTAGCTTGTTCATCCTCCCGCTCTAAATCTGGCTGAGGGGATTGTCATCATCTTCGGCACTATCTGGAGTGTTATTATCTCTTGTGCCGATATCATTGCTTTTGCTATGGCGGGACTTAGAGCGGCGCCGCTGACGTCGGTGCTTGGGTTGCATCTTGAGGGTCATTGTCGGTGTCAAACCGCGGATCTCGGTAGGGGTCCCGAACTCGCGCCTAGGCGGATGGTAACAGAGACAAGGACACGATGTTTTACCTGTGTTCGGGCCCTCTCGATGGAGGTAAAACCCTACTCCTGCTTGATTAATATTGATGATATGGGTAGTACAAGAGTAGATCTACCACGAGATCGGAGAGGCTAAACCCAGAAGCTAGCCTATGGTATGATTGTTGTTCGTCCCACGGACTAAAACCCTCCGGTTTATATAGACATCGGAGAGGGCTAGGGTTACACAGTAGTCGGTTACAATGGGAGGAGATCTACATATCAAGATCGCCAAGCTTGCCTTCCACGCCAAGGAAAGTCCCATCCGACACGGACGAAGTCTTCAATCTTGTATCTTCATAGTCCAGAGTCCGCCGAAGGTCATAGTCCGCTAGCCGACACCCCTAATCAAGGACTCCTCAAGAGCCCCCCCAACCAGGCTTCAATGACGACGAGTCCGCGCGTAGTTTGTCTTCGCATTGCAAGGCGGGTTCCTCCTCCGAATACTTCATAGAAGATTTTGAACACAAGGACAGGGTCCGGCTCTGCAAAATAATTTCCACATACCACCGTAGAGAGAATAGCATTTGCACAGATCCAATCTGCTGACGTATTCCGCAGTGTGACATCACACCACGACCAAGCCTTTATTCAATCGCTTTTACTGTCCCACCTCAGCATGCTTAGCGAGGCGGTTTCTTGGCACGCCTTGTCAAAGCAGAGATCGTGTCCCCTTATTCCGGGATTCTCATCAATACGGGCGTGGTAACCTAATCATGCCTCATGGCACGCCCTCTATCGGCGAGTCCCAAACAGTCATGGGAGGGCTCTTGGTATTCATCCTCTTTATAAAGAGACCAAGGTTCTACCTTTCTTTCAATCTCAATCGAATCCGCCCTAGCCTCGAAGTTCCAACACCCAAAGCTCCAGATTCAGCGCCTGCACTTTGATGATGTCCGGCTCCGACCTTCAAGGTCGGTGGATGCCTTCCTCCATTATGGAGGAAGACGTATAAAGCTAAGAGATGCCGTATTTAACCGCGAAATTTCAGATAGGCTGCCTGCCCAAGGGCAGGTTATTCCCACTCCCAAGCCTGGTGAGAGCGTGGTGTTCGTGGTCTCACTTCCTTCGGGGTTAGGGCTTCCCATGGACCCCTTCGTGAGGGGGGCTCATGTTTTATTATGGGTTAGAATTTCACGACTTGATCCGAGTGCATCCTCCACATCTCATTGTTCATTGTCGTAGCGGCCTTCCTCCACATTACCCCTCACTTCGGATTGTGGCTCAAGACCTTCAAAGTGGAGCAGAAGATGATCAAGGGGCAGAAAGCGGAGTGGGGAGGGGCTGCTATAAGCAAGAATGCTGATGCCCCATGGCCCGAGGGCTCCTTTCAAGAGGAGTTCAACTTATGGCAACGAGAGTGGTTTTATATCACGGCTCTCAGGGGCACCAAGTGGGTGGCGCCCCGCCTCGCGGGTCCTCCCCACGGCCGGGCGCCATGGGTCAATAAAGGGCTTGACTGGGCTGTCCAAGGACGTGCCCTTGTTGCGGCCGCATTCAAGATCTCCTGAAAGAGACATCAACCTGGCCGTAGTGGCGCAGGTCATGTTGATTCGCCGCACTTTGCCTTGCAAACGCCGCCCCCTCCGCCTGTGGGAGTTTAATCCGGAGGGACCACGAGCTCTCCAACACTTTACGGGCATGACGCCCATGGAGATGTATAAATTGTTCTTCGGATCACAAGCAATGTGTCCGGACTTGACCGAGGACGCAGGTCTAAGCTGCAATCGCCCGGATACTCAAGTAAGTAGCCCTGTACCCGGACATGCTATCCGTATATTCATCATAACATTGCCCTTAAAAGAGTTGTCCCTTTAAACAGGAGTGGACAGCGAAAGCAAAGCTGATCAGGTGTCCGGCCCCCCTCTCCGAGACCACGCCGGATCCCGTGTTAACCAGGATGCTGGAGGTTGCGCCTTCGGAAGAAGGCGAAGGGGGGAACAAGGAAGCTACCGTCTCCCCGAAGGAGGCTGTCAAGAAAGGAGGAATCGAGAATCCCTCCATCCAAGGAAAGAAAAGGACCGTCTCTGAAGACCCGGAGACCATGGTCTCAAAGAGGGGGAAGAAATCTTTGTCAGAGGGTCCTGCGCCGGGAGGTGCCCCGCCAGACTGTGCCCTCAAGGGATCAGCCTCCAAATGAGCCGTAGTAGAGAGGGGAGTAATAAAATAAGAGACATCCCTATTCTATTCCTGAGAAGGATAACTGAATTTTTACCTTGTATTCGGATCTCAGCCCTTCGCAGCAGAACTCATCTTCAGGGGATCTTCGTCCGGAGATGATGGAGAGCGGAATGCCTCCTCCGCCAGCATCGCTCGCGAGGCGAGCGACCCTGAGGTGTCGCCACGAGGGTTTTCTCCGAACCGCAGGCCGAAAGCAGCCGATGGCTCCCTCAAAGCCCTTCCGTGTCCGCCTTCAAAAGGCCATCGACAAGTCCGCACCGCCCGGCACGGTCGAGGAGTCAAGGATCTGCTCGGGCGAAGCGCCTATCTCGAAGAACATCGTATAGATGGGCACGGTGATTGAAAGGATCTCATCCGCGGAGAGCGGGTTGCACGAGGCCGCTGTGAGTTTATCGACATGTTTTGAGGTACGCGAAATGACGTACCTTTTGGCAGTTCCGCATAAAAAAGATGCGCCCTGATAGATAGTAGTTTCGAGACTCGTGTGTTGTCAAAATGACAAGACGCCGAGGATCATAATCCTGTATAACATGTCGCTTCTTCCTATGTAGGTGGCGGCGTCCGTGGCTAGCTGATCGATGAATTTTCCGAGCTAAAGCGGCAACTTGACGTGGCGGATGCCAAAATCGCGCTTGTCAACAAGTGGCTGGACAAGTCACAAGGTATGCAATTTCTCCGCGGACACCTGGTAAGGGGGCTTGATGCCCTTGCCTTACAACATGTATGCTTGATGCGATGGTGCCGCTGCCATGGAGAATCTTCTCGCGGAACTTGCCCGAGCCAAGGAGCAGGCCAGAAAAGTGATGCGTTGCTTTAAGGCGGCATAAGCTTTATACCATTTAGCCTGGGTTTGGTGGGGTCTTAAGCCCGGGACGGTTCGCCCGGGGGGTTCTACAAAGGCCCTTAATTTGGGAAACCAAAGTTCTAGTCTGTTTGCCAGTTGTATATCAATAGGGGCTTTTTAAAGGTCGTTTGGGAAAAAATAAATTTTCCCGGTCCCCTTAGGGAAAATAAAGGGAAAAACCGGCAAACCCAACTTTGAAAAGACGTTGAACTTGATATGGCCAAATTCCGGGCGAACACTTAAGGTTTGGTTTTATAAAGGGGCTGCAACGCCCAAATCCCCTGTCAGGACAAAATTTGGCTTAATGGAGGCCGTACCCGGTTTAGAAAAAGGGGTGGTTGTAAAAGAGACGTAAAAAAGGTTTAAGCTTAATGAAAAGCCTTGGAAGGGGTTCCCCTTTTGCGGCGAGTTTCCGTTGGCCGTTCTGGGGGGGTTACATGCATCTATAAAGGGAAACTTTTGAAAAAGAGTGTGAAAAAATTTTTTCAAATCAATTTGAAAATTTGATTGAGTTTATTTCCTTTTTCCCCTTGGACCCTTGAAGGGGGTATGCGGCTATAAGCCCTTAAATTTTCGCCGGACTTTCTAAAGTAATTAAACCGTTTGGTTTATTGTGGCCCTTTAATGGTGGTAAGGCGAAAATCTCGGCCCACTCATTTCCTTTTAGTGAGGTACGGGTTTTAATTGGGGATCTTTCGGTTTGCTTGGGTCTTACGTCCTGTGTTGTAGCCTTGTTGGGGCGTTGGAAGGTTGCTTTTTGGCAATTGTGGGTGGCGAACTAACTTTGGAAAACCCTTTCAATGGGTTTGCGCTTACCCTTGAAAGGAAGTTTTATGGAAATTTTGGGCTTTATTTCGGATTGTGTTGTTGGGTTTTATCCGCCGTCCTTGGCTTGGTGTTCCTAAACGGATTAATGGGTCGCCTGGTTCGGATCTTCAAGTAATCCGTGGGGGTATTGGTTTTAAAACCATTGGCGGGCCTTCGGGGGGTTAGGCGCTATCTCAACAACTTGTTTTTGTCAGTGGTGAATTTACTTTTGTTCTTGTGGGAATTTTTTGTTTTCGGGCTCCCGGGGGTTTTGTTGCTTTCCCTTGGGGGTTGGTTTGGGCCTTGAAAAAATTCGGGGATTTTGGGGCTTCCCAATTTGTGGTTTGAAACTTTCCAAGTTTTGTTTAGGTTAGTAGGTTTTATCCTTGAGGGCACTTTTTGATTATGAGTTTTAATCCCATTGAATTTCGTGCTTTGGGTGTTTCCCTTATGGGCTGGCCTTTGGGTCCGGTTTCCGTTCCACCCTCCCGGTGATTGGGGTTTGGCACTTAACCGCTTCCTTTTGGCGGGTATGGGTTTTATGGGCCATTGTTCTTGGCTTTTCTTGGCAGGTTCGGCGCCATTTTCGCCTTGTGGGAAAGCCCTTTTGGGTCCGGCTCCTTCTTTCTTTTTAAGTTTGTTCGGCGGGTGCTCCCTTTGTTGGTTTTGCTTAAATCATCGATGGGCGGAAGCCTTGTTTCCCGGCATCCTGGCTCTTAACTTCCCAATTTTTTGGGAAGGCTTTTGCCTGGGGCTCCCTTTGAGTTTGAGGGTAAGTTTTTTGGGGGGTCTCTCCTCGCCATTGTAGGGGTGAATCTCGGGCTTTTTTTTCAAGCCCTTTGTTTACGGGTTAATCCCTTTGGAAATTCTGATCCAGATCCCGTGTTTAAAGGGTTTTGGCCCTATTCTGGGCGTCCGTATTTGGTTTTGATGGTTGCTTGTTCTGAGGTTCCTTTTTTGTGGGCCCCTTTTTTGGAACCCTTATCATGGGGGGTGTCCGGCCCTTTGCCCTTTTGTTACCCCTTTCGTTTGTCCCGGGGCATTTTTTGAGGGAGGTCAGGCCTTCTAAATTCGGCGTTTTTGGGTGTTTTGGTGGGTTGGTTTTTCCCGGTTCAACTTTGCCCACTAATTTTGGGGGCTCCCGGTTTTGATTTTTTGGGGGAAGTGGGAGAGCCGGGGTTCTTCTGCCCACAACTTGTGTGGGGACGTCCGGATTTGGGGTTTTGGGGCTTGTTTTCAAACCGGGAAAGGGTTATGGATTTGTCCGCTGGTTCGCCGGCGGGTCGACTCCCTTTTGCGGGTGGGGTTTGGGCGGGCACACCCCCGCTTTGAGCTTTTGGCGACCTGTTTCCCGTTTGTCGCGTTCCTTTGGTGTTCCACCTGAACATCAGAGGGGGGTTGTCCCCAAACGCTGGGGGTTTTCCCTTCATCGTCGATACCCGATGCGGGAAACGGCATTCGGAAATCTGGGGGGAAAAAGGGTTGGGGGGGCTTTAATTTTTGTCGGACCCAAATTCCGGCCGGGCCTTCGAAAAGGGAAAGCTTTGTAACGGTCGGAAAGGGGTCGAAAGTGCCGGGGAATCCATGACGGCCTTTTTCGTTAGGGCCGAAGGGGTTTCCCAAATCCGGCATTGATAAGGGAAAAGGATTAAAACCCCCGGGGCCCGGGGGCCACCAGTGATTGGTGGGGCTAAACTGGGGGGCGGAAAGGCCTCGAAATTTTGGGGACTAATATCCCTCGGATGCCGGCGGGTCTCGAACCGGGGAAGATCAATCTCCCAGTCGGGTTGGCAAATTCCAAAACCTGGGCGGCTATTGATCCTCGGATCCCAATTGGCCGGGTCAAAGCCCTTGGATCTGCCGGGAAAAGTTCCATGGCCCGCATCGTTTTATACGGGGGCCCGGGCAAAGTCGACGGGTTAAAAAGCACCAATTGGTTCAAAAGGGGTTGGGTGGGGCCCCTTTGGTCACATTAACGAAAAGGGCCAAGTTTTCCCAGGGGGCCCTTATGGATAAAACCCACCCCTTGAAATATTGATATATGGGGCAAGATGATTACCAAACGGGAGGCAAACCCTGAAGACCTATGGATATTGTTTTAGGGGGACTCCCCCGGTTTTGAAAGGGGAAGGGCTAGGGGTTTCTTCAATGGGGGAATTTTCCATTCAAGTTGCCTTACCCAAAAACCCCGGCCGGGGCAATATTCAATTTTATCTTCTGCCGGTCCCGGGGTCAATCCGGTGGGGACACCCCTTGGTTCGGTCACCTCCCTGCGCTCCATTCTTTTGGGGAACCCAGGGAGGCCCCTTTTCAAAAAAGGGATGTCGAAAAACCATTGGAAATAAATACAATGGCCTAAGTAGGTGGGGGTGGGGAATTTCTTTGGCACCCATTCTACCGGGGGTTTGGGCCAAGTTTTCAAAGGGAAAACCAAGAATTTTACCCGGGGTCTAAAGATATCCCTAAACTCCCGGGTTGTCTTGATGAAAGGTTTTGATCCAGGCGGAGGCAACCTGATTGCTATGGTTTAAGGGTTTTTTTCCCCTCCTTATTGCCCCAGGTGGGTTACATCCCGGAGGGAATTTCTTCGGATTGAAGGCTTTGGATCCAACGCGGGGCGACTAAATCTGTTCTTTCCCGTTTTGGCGGGGTTAATCCGTTGAAGACTTCCCGGGATTCCGGGTTATTCCGGTTCGACCAGATGGCGGGGGATACTCTTGATTGCCCATAAACAATGGGGTTAAAATTTTGGATTTTGGGGAAAACCTCACCAATATTCCGATGATCAAGGCCCCAATTTGGTGGGGGAATTAAAAAACACCAATCTGCAAAACCCACTGGGTGGGGTCCCGGAATTCGTCAAAGGGGGAAAGGGGGGAAAATGTTTACCCGATTCCCCTTTTTGGGGGTAATAACCCTTGATTTCGTATAGGGAACAAATTGACACCAGAATGTGGGCAAACCCAAAGTAGCCTTTTGATTGGTTGTTTTAAAAAACCCTCCCTTATAAACCACAGGGAGGTTTCAAAGGAACAAACTTATTGAACTTCCTTCCGCCAAGGAGATCCCTGGGAAGGGCTCTTAAGTTCTTCAAGGGGAAAAAGGAAGTGGCTTGGATAACCACTCCCTGGAGGTAGTTATTTCACCTTCAAAGTGATTTAAATATGGGACTATTGAGAAACATTAAAATTTAAAGTTAAAAATTTTGAGTGAAGGGAAAATCCGAACAAAAAATAAAGTTTTCCGTACGGGTATTTATTGGTTTGGCCTTAATTAAAACAATGTGTAATAGTTTCACAAACTCATGCCACCGGAACACCATAGCATAATGGTGTGTCCGAACGTCATAACCGTACTTTTATTGGATATAGTGCAATCTATGATGTCTCTTCGATTTACCACTATCGTTTTGGGGTTATGCATTAGAGACAGCTGCATTCACGTTAAATAGGGCACCATCTAAATCCTTTGAGACGACACCTTATGAACTGTCGTTTGGCAAGAAACCCAAGTTGTCGTTTCTTAAAGATTGGGGCTCCAATGCTTATGTGAAAAAGCTTCAACCTGATAAGCTTGAACCCAAATCGAAGAAATGTGTCTTCATAGGATACCCAAAGGAGACTGTTGGGTACACCTTCTATCACAGATCCGAAGGCAAGACATTCTTTGCTAAGAATGGATCCTTTCTAGAGAAGGAGTTTCTCTCGAAAGAAGTGAGTGGGAGGAAAGTAGAACTTGATGAGGTAACTGTACCTGCTCCCTTATTGGAAAGTAGTTCATCACATAAATCTGTTCATGTGACTCCTACACCAATTAGTGAGGAACCTAATGATGATGATCATGTAACTTCAGATCAAGTTACTACTGAACCTCGTAGGTCAACCAGAGTAAGATCCGCACCAGAATGGTACAGTAATCCTGTTCTGGAGGTCATGTTACTTGACCATGACGAACCTACGAACTATGAGGAAGCGAATATGAGCCCAGATTCCGCGAAATGGCTTGAGGCCATGAAATCTGAGATGGGATCCATGTATGAGGACAAAGTGTGGACTTTGGTTGACTTGCCCGATGATCGGCAAGCCATAGAAAATAAATGGATCTTCAAGAGGAAGACGGACGCTGATAGTAGTGTTACTATCTACAAAGCTAGACTTGTCGAAAAGGGTTTTTGACAAAGTTCAAGGTGTTGACTACGATGAGATTTTCTCACTCATAGCGATGCTTAAGTCTGTCCGAATCATGTTAGCAATTGCCGCATTTTATGAAATTTGGCAAAAGGATGTCAAACCTGCATTCCTTAATGGATTTCTTAAAGAAGAGTTGTATGAGATGCAACCAGAAGGTTTTGTCGATCCTAAAGATGCTAACAAAGTGTGCAAAGCTCCAGCGATCCATCTATGGACTGGTCCAAGCATCTCGGAGTTGGAATATAGACTTTGATGAGTTGATCAAAGCATATAGATTTATACAGACTTACGGTGAAGCCTGTATTTACAAGAAAGTGAGTGGGAGCACTACAGTTTTCTGATAAGTATATGTGAAAGACATATTGTTGATCGGAAATGATGTAGAATTTTCTGGAAAGCATAAAGGAGTGTTTGAAAGGAGTTTTTCAGAGAAAGACCTTGGTAAAGCTGCTTACATATTGAGCATCAAGATCTATAGAGATAGATCAAAACGCTTGATAAGTTTTTTCAATGAGTACATACCTTGACAAAATTTTGAAGTAGTTCAAAATGGAATAGTCAAAGAAGGAGTTCTTGCCTGTGTTGCAAGGTGTGAAGTTGAGTAAGACTCAAATCACGACCACGGCAGAAGATAGAGAGAGAATGAAAGTCATTCCCTATGCCTCATCCATAGGTTCTATAAAGTATGCCATGCTGTGTGCCAGAGCTATTGTATGCCCTGCCCTGAGTTTGGCAAGGGAGTATAATTTTGATCTAGGAGTAGATCACTGGACAACGATCAAAGTTATCCTTAGAGGACTAAGGAAATATTTCTCGGTTATGGAGGTGATAAAGAGTTCGTCGTAAAGAGTTACGTCGATGCAAGCTTTGACACCGATCTGGATGACTCTAAGTCACAATCCGGATACATATTAAAAGTGGGAGAAATTAGCTAAAGTAGCTCCATGCGGAGCATTGTAGACATAGAAATTTGCGAAATACATACGGATCTGAATTTGGCAGACCCGTTGACTAAACTTCTATCACGAAGAAAAACATGATCACACCTTAGTACTCTTTGGGTGTTAATCACTGGTGATGTGAACTATTGGTGTTAAATCGCATGGCGATGTGAACTAGATTATTGACTCTAGTGCAAGTGGGAGACTGAAGAAAATATGCCCTAGAGGCAATAATAAAGTTATTATTTGTTTCCTTATTTCATGCTAAATGTTTATTATTCATGTTAGAATTGAATTAACCGGAAACTTAGTACATGTGTGAATACATAGACAAACAAAGTGTCCCTAGTATGCCTCTACTTGACTAGCTCGTTTATCAAAGATGGTTATGTTTCCTAAACCATAGACATGTGTTGTCATTTGATGAACGGGATCACATCATTAGGAGAATGATGTGATGGACAAGACCCATTCGTTAGCTTAGCATTATGATCGTTACAGTTTCATTGCTACTGCTTTCTTCATGACTTATACATGTTCATCAGACTATGAGATTATGCAACTCCCGAATACCGAAGGAACACTTTGTGTGTTACCAAACGTCACAACGTAACTGGGTGATTATAAAGGTGCTCTACAGGTGTCTCCGATGGTACTTGTTGAGTTGGCATAGATCAAGATTAGGATTTGTCACCCGATTGTCGAGAGGTATCTCGGCCCTCTCGTAATGCACATCACTATAAGCCTTGCAAGCAGTGTAACTAATGAGTTAGTTATGGATGATGCATTACGGACGAGTAAAGAGACTTGCGGTAACGAGATTGAACTAGGTATTGAGATACCGACGATCGAATCTCGGGCAAGTAACATACCGATGACAAAGGGAACAACGTATGTTGTTACACGGTTTGACCGATAAAGATCTTCGTAGAATATGTAGGAACCAATATGAGCATCCAGGTTCCGCTATTGGTTATTGATCGGAGATGAGTCTCGGTCATGTCTACATAGTTCTCGAACCCGTAGGGTCCGCACGCTTAACGTTCTGTGACGATTTGTATTGTGAGTTATGTGATTTGATGACCGAAGTTTGGTCGGAGTCCCGGATGAGATAGGGGACATTACGAGGAGTCTCGAAATGGTCGAGATGTAAAGGTCAATATATGGGAAGGCTATATTCGGACATCGGAAAGGTTCCGAGTGATTCGGGTATTTTTCGGAGTACCGGAGAGTTACGGGAATTCATATTGGGCCTTAAGGGTGGTCGCGCCTCTTCCCCAAGGACTGGTCCGAATTGGACTAGG
>JAHIAM010018725.1:0-15991 GCA_021605205.1 Aegilops longissima
AGGACTCCTAGTTGGACTTTAGGAAGGGAAGCCTACTCCGGTGGGTAGGACTCCCCGTGGCGGCCCTCCTGAGCGGCCTCCCTCCTCCCTCCCTCCTTTATCTGAGGGGCAGAAACACCATGGACACCAAGGGTTGATCCCTACGGATCGTTCGCCGTGCGGTACCCCTCCACCATATTCCACTTGGTCATATCGTCGCGGGCTTAGGCGAAACCCTGTGCGGTAGGAGTCACCGTCGCGGGCAAGGCGCCCTGCGTTGATGGAGCATCATCATAATCCTGCGCCCGTCGTCTTGTGGAACTCATCCGGCGCTTTGCTGGATTCGGGCCGGGGATCATCATCCGAGCTGAGCGTGTCTTTGAACTGCGGAGGTGCCGTCGTTCGGTGCTTGGATCGGTCGGTTAGTGAAGGCGTCCTACTCCATCAACCGCGTTGTCATAGCGCTTAAGCTTCTGATCTCAGAGTGCGTGGATACTACTCTCCCCTCGTTGCTATGCCATCACCATGATCTTGCGTATGCGTAGGAAGATTTTTTGGTACTACGTTCCCCAATATTGGCATCCGAGCCTGGTTTTATCTTTGTTGATGTCATACGCAGAGTAGAACACAAGTGAGTTAGTAAAGCTGGTATAAATCATCTTACCACATGTCATACTTTGGTTCAGCGGTATTGTGAGATAAGCGGCGGGACAAACATTCTGCTTGACTAAACTGCGAGCCTGGTTTCACCGCTTGAGCACTTTCGTTGCTTAAAGGTGACCGTGGTGTTTGTTTCTCTCACTTTGGTTGAATCGGTATGTATTTCGCCGGTCCTTCGCGAAGTTAAAACAGCGCAACCTTGACAAACTATCGTTTGTGTTTTTGATGCGTGAAGTAAGAAGCGGTTCTTACTCAGCCCGTAGCAGCCACGTAAAACTTGCAACAACAAAGTGAAGACGTCTAACTTGTTTTTTTACGGGGCGTGTTGTGATGTGATATGGTCAAGGCGTGATGCTATATTTGTTAATATGAGATGATCATGTTTTGCGGCGAAGTTATCGGCAAGCTGGCGGGAGCCATATGGTTATCGCTTTATTGTATGAAATGCAAAAAGCCATGTAATTGCTTTACTTTATCATTAAGCAGTGGCGATAGTCGTAGAAGCAATAGTTGGCGCAGCGAAACCGCGATGCTGATGGAGATCAAGGTGTCGCGCGGTGACAATGGTGATCATAGCGGTGCTTCGGAGATGGAATCACAAGCACAAGATGATGATGGCCATATCCTTATCACTTATATTGATTGCATGTGATGTTTATCCTTTATGCATCTTATCTTGCTTTGATTGGTGGTAGCATTATAAGATGATCTCTCACTAAAATTATCAAGAAGTGTTCTCTCGAGTATGCACCGTTGCGAAAGTTCTTCGTCTTGAGACACCGCGTGATGATGGGTGTGATAGGCTCTACATTCAAATACAAGCGGTTGCAAAACAGTTGCGCTGCAGGAATACTCGAGGTTAAACTTGGCGTGCCTAACATACCATAACAGATATGGCCCCTCGAACACGGAGACCGAAAGGTCGAGCATGAATCATATAGTAGAGATGATTAACATATTGATGTTCACCGTTGAAACTTCTCCATCTCCGTGTGATGGGACATGGTGTGGTTGATATGGATCACGTAATCACTTAGAAGATTAGAGGATGTCTATCTAAGTGGGAGTTCTTAAATAATATGATTAATTGAACTTTAATTTATCATGAACTTAGTCCTAGTAGTATTTTGCAAATTATATTTGTAGATCAATAGCTGCGTTTATTGCTTCCCTATATTTGTTGCTTTCATATGTTTATTTTAATATGTTCCTAGAAAACTGTGTTGAAAGATGTTAGTAGCAATGATCACGGATTGGATCCGTGATCTGAGTTTATCCTCATTGCTGCGGAAGAATTATGTCCTTGATGCGCCGCTAGGTGACAGACCTATGCAGGAGCGAATCTGGACGTTATGAGCGTTTGGCTAGCTCAATATGATGACTACTTGATAGTTTAGTGCACATACTTGATGACTTAGAATCGGGACTTCAAAGGCGTTTTGGGCAAATCACGAACCATATGAGATGTTCCAGGAATTGAGATTAATATTTCAAGAAAATATCCAAGTTGAGGATATGTAGAGTCTCAACAAGTTCTATAGCTAAAGATGGAGAGATGCAGCTCAACTAGTGAGCATGTTGCTCAGATTATCTGGAGTACTTCAATCGGCAGAATCAAGTGGGAGTTAATCTTCCAGATAAGATAGTGATTGACAGAATTCTCTAGTCAAATCATCACCAAGTTAGTAGAACTTAATGATGAACTATAATATGCAAGGGATGATAAAAGTAATTCCCAAGCTCTTACGTGATGCTAAAATCAACGGAGGTAGAAATCATGAAAAGCATCAAGTATTGATGGTGAACAAGACCACTAGTTTCAAAGAAAAAGCCAAAAGGAAGAAGGGAACTTCAAGAAGAAGCGGCAAAGCAAGTTGCTGCTCAAGTGAAGAAACCCAGAAATCTGAGTCCTAAGCCACGAGACTAAGTGCTTCTCACTGCAAAGGTTAGTCCTGGAGCGGAACTACCCCAAGTATTTGGTGGATAAGAAAGGATGACAAAGTAAACAAAGGTATATTTGATATACATGTTATTGATGTGTGCTTTACTAGTGTTCATGCAACCCCTCGGTTATTTGGTACTAGTTAGGTTGCTAAGATTAGTAACTTCAGCAGGAGTTGCGGAATGAGCGAGACTAATTAAGGGTGAATTGGCGATGAAATTGGAAGTAGTTCAAGATTGATGATGATCATCATCACCCTCCTATACTTTCGGATTAGTGTGGAACCTAAATAAGTGTTATTTGGTGTTGAGCATGAATATGATTTGATCATGTTTATTACAATACGGTTATTCATTTAAGTAAGAGAATAAATTGTTGTTACTGTTTACATAAATAAAACCTTATATGGTTACACCCAATGAAAGCGGTTCGTTGGATCTCGATCATAGTGATACATATTCATAATATTGAAACTAAAAGATGCAAAGTTAATAATGATAGTGCAACTTATTTGTGGCACTTGCCGTTTAAGTCATATTGGTGTAAAGCGCATGAAGAAACTCCATGCTGATGGACTTTTGGAATCCTTGATTATGAATCATTTGATGCTTGCGAACCGTGCCTTTTGGGCAAGATGACTAAAATTCTGTTCTCGGAACAATGGAGCGAACTCTTGACATGTTGGAAATAATACATACCGATGTATGCGATCCAATGAGTGTTGATGCGTGGCAAGTATCATTATATTCTGACCTTCACTTAGATGATTTGAGCAGATATGCGTATATCTTCTTGATGAAACATAAGTCTGAAATAGTTGAAAAGTTCAAAGAATTTCAGAGTGAAGTAGAAAATCATCGTAAACAAGAAAATAAATTTTCCTTGATCTGATCGTGGAGATGAATATTGAATTCTGAGTTTGGTCTTCAACTAAAACAAAGTGGAATAGTTTCACAGCTCCATACGGAACACCACAGCGTTATGGTGTGTCCGGCGTAAATAACCGTACTTTATTTTGATATGGTGCGATCAATGATGTCTCTTACCGATTTACCAATATCGTTTGGGGTTATGCATTAGAACAGCTGCATTCCGTTTAATAGGGCACCATCTAAATCCGTTGAGGACGACACCTATATGAACTATGGTTTAACAATAAACCCTAAGCCGTCGTTTCTTAAAGTTTGGAGTTGTGATGCTTATGTGAAAAAGTTTTCACGATAAGCTCGAACCCGAATCGGAGAATGCGTCTTCATAGAATACCCAAAGGTAACTATTGGGTACACCTTCTTGTTGGGGCGTAGTAATTTCAAAAATTTCCTCGCTTTACGCAAGACCATGGTGATAGCATAACGCGAGGGGAGAGTGTACGTCACGTACCCTGAATGACCAGACGGGCGTTATAACAGCAGTTGATGTAGTCGTCGTCTTCACGATCCGACCGATCCAAGCACCGATGCGTCGGCACCTCCGAGTTACTGCACCGTTCACTCGATGGCGATCCCGGACTCCGATCCGGCCAAAGTGTCGGGGATGAGTTCCGTCAACGCGGCAGCGTGGTGGCGATGATGATGCTCCACAAGCCGCGGAGCTTCGCCTAAGCTCATGACGATATGACTTCTCCGGCGCGGCTTCGCTAAGCTCACTGACGATATGACCCGAAGTGGAATATGGTGGAGGGCACGCGCTGCAGCTAAAGAATGATCCGTAGATCAACTTGTGTCTGGGGTGCCCCCTTGCCCCGTATATAAAGGTGCAAGGGGGTCTGCCAGCCAAAGTAGCGCTGGAGAGTCTCACCCGGGAGTAGGACTCCCCTAGTTGGTTAGGATTGGGAGGGGAAGAGGGGAAGAGGCGCCCCCTCTCCATGTCCTATTAGGACTAGAGGGAGGGGGCGTGGCGGCCTGGCGGCCCTTCCTCTTCTCTCTTATGGCCCATCAAGGCCATAGACCCCAGTTCCGGTAACCCTCCGTTGTTCGGTAACTTCACTGTTTTCATCCGAACCTTTCGAAGTCAAACATAGGCTTCCAATATATCAATCTTTATGTCTCGACCATTTGAGACTCCTCGTCATGTCCGTGATCACATCCGGGACTCGAACAACCGGTACATCAAAACTTATAAACTCATAATGAGCATCGCCGAAGCGTTAAAGCGTGCGGACCCTCGGGTTCGAGAACTATGTAGACATGACCTAGAACCATTCTCGGTCAATAACCAATAAGCGGAACCTGGATGCCCATATTGGTTCCTACATATTCTGGATCTTTATCGGTCAAACCGCGCTAACGATATCGTTGTTCCTTTGTCATCGGTATGTTACTTACGAGATTCGATCGTCGGTATCAATACCTAGTTCAATCTCGTTACAAAGTCTCTTTACTCGTTCAGTAATACATCATCTCACAACTAACTCATTAGTTGTAATGCATGCAAGGCTTATGTGATGTGTATTACGAGAAAGCCAGAGATACCTTCCAGACAATCGGAGTGACAAAACCTAATCTCGAAATATGCCAACCCAACAAGTACCTTTGGAGACACCTGAGTACTCCTTTATAATCACCCAGATTCGTTGTGGCGTTTGGTAGTACCAAAGTGTTCCTCCGATGGCAGGGTTGCATAATCTCATAGTTACGGGAACATGTATAAGTCATGAAAGCAATAGCAACATACTAAGCGATCAAGTGCTAGGCTAACGGAATGGGTCATGTCAATCAGATCATTCTCCTAATGATGTGATCCCATTAATCAAATGACAACTCATGTCTATGGTTAGGAAACATAACCATCTTGATTAACGAGCTAGTCAGTAGAGGCATACTAGTGACACTCTGTTTGTCTATGTATTCACACATGTATTATGTTTCCGGTTAATACAATTCTAGCATGAATAATAAACATTTATCATGAAATAAGGAAATAAATAATAACTTTATTATTGCCTCTAGGGCATATTTCCTTGATCTCCCACTTGCACTAGAGTCAATAATCTAGTTCACATCTCCATGTGATTTAACATCAATAGTTCACATCTATATGTTGTTAACACCCATAGTTCACATCGACATGTGATCAACACCCAAAGGGTTTACTAGAGTCGATAATCTAGTTCACATAAGCTATGTGATTAAAACCCAAAAAGTACTAAGGTGTGATCATGTTTTTGCTTGTGAGATAATTTTAGTCAGCAGGTGCATTCACATTCGAGGCGTAAGTATTCACAAATTTCTATGTCTACAATGCTCTTGCAGGGGCTACTCTAGCTAATTGCTCCCACTTACAATATGTATCAGATTGAGACTTAGAGTCATCTGGATAAGTGTAAAAAGCTTGCATCGATGTAACTCTTTGACCGAACTCTTTTATCACCTCCATAATCGAGAAATATTTCCTTAGTCCTCACTAAGGATGTTCTTGACCAATGTCGATGATCTACTCCTAGATCACTATTGTACTCCATGCCAAATTCAGAGCAAGGTATACAATGGGGTGCAGGTACATAGCATAGCATACTTTATAGAACCTATGGTGAGGCATAGGGAATGACTTTCATTCTCTTTTCTATTTTACTGCGCTGTGGTCGGGTTTGAGTCTTACTCAATTTCACACCTTTGCAACATGAGGCAAGAACTTTTCTTTGACTGTTCCATTTTGAACTACTTCAAAATCTTGACAAAGTATGTACTTATTGAAAAAACTTATCAGCGTTTTGATCTATCTCAATAGATCTTGTTGCTCAATTTATCTTAGCTTCACCGAGGTCCTTCTTTGAAAACTCCTTTCAAATACTCCTTTATGCTTTGCAGAATAATTCTACATTATTTCCGATCAACAATATGTCATTCACATATACTTATCGAGAAATGTTGTAGTGCTCACTCACTTTCTTGTAAATCAGGCTTCTCCAAAAGTCTGTATAAAACCATATCTTTGATCACACTATCAAAGCGTTTATTCTAACTCGAGATACTTGCAGAGTCCATAGATGGATCATTTGGAGCTTGCACATTTATTAGCTCCTTTAGGATTGACAAAACCTTACTGTTGCATCATATACAACTCTTCTTTAATAAATCCATTAAAGAATGTAGTTTTGACATCCATTTGCCAGATTTCATAAAATGTGGCAATTGCTAACATGATTCGGACAGACTTAAGCATCGCTACTGATTGAGAAAATCTCATTGTAGTCAACACCTTGAACTTGTCGAAAACCTTCTGCGACAAGTCAGAGCTTTAGTAGATAGTAATACTACTATCAACATTTGTCTTCCTCTTGAAGATCCATTTATATAATATGGCTTGCCGATCATCGAGCAACTCCATCAAAGTCCACACTTTGTTCTCATATATGGATCCCATCTCAGATTTCATGGCCTCAAGCCATTTCGCTGGATCTGGGCTCATCATCGGCTTCCTCATATTTAAGTAGGTTCATCATGATCTAGTAACATGACTTCGAACATGATTACCGTACCACTCTGAGTGCGGATCTTACTCCGGAAGACCTCGAGGTTTGGTAGCAACTTGATCTGAAGTTTCATGATCATCATCATTAACTTCCTTACTAATTGGTGTAGGAATCACTGAAACTGATTTACGTGATGAACTACTTTCCAATAAGGAGAAGGTACAATTACCTTATCAAGTTCTACTTTCCTCCCTCACTTCTTTAGAGAAAACTCCTTCTCTAGAAAGGATCCATCTTAACAATGTTTTGCCTTTAGACCTGTGATGAAGGTGTACCTGCATTTCCTTTGGGTATTCTATGAAGGCACACTTCTCCGATTTGGGTTCGAGCTAATCGGGTGAAAACTTTTCACATAAGCATCACAACTCAAACTTTAAAAGCAGCGGCTTAGGTTCTTTGCTAAACCATAGTTCATCTGGTGTCATCTCAGCGGTTTAGATGGTGCCTATTAAGCGTGAATGCATTGTCTCTAATGCATAACCCAAAGCGATGGTGGTAAATCGGTAAGATACATCATAGATCGCACCATATCCAATAAAGTCTTGATTCACGACATTCGGACACACCATTACGTTGTGGTGTTCCATGTGGCGTGAGCTGTGAAACTATTCCACTTTGTTTTAATTGAAGACCAAACTCGTAACTCAATTATTTTTCCTCTGCGATCATATCGTAGAAACTTTTATTTTCTTGTTACGATGATTCTTCACTTCACTCTGTAATTCTTTGAACTTTTCAAATGTTTCAGACTTGTGTTTCATCAAGTAGATATACCCATATCTGCTCAAGTCATCTGTGAAGGTCACAAAATAACGATACTTGCCACGAGCATCAACACTCATTGGATCGCATACATCAGTATGTATTATTTCCAATAAGTCATTTGCTCGCTCCATTGTTCGGAGAAGCAGGTTTTAGTCATCTTGCCCATAAGGCATGGTTACTTAAGCATCAAGTGATTCATAATCAAGTGATTCCAAAATCCCATTAGCATGGAGTTTCTTTCGCTTTACATAATATGACCTAAATGGCAGTGCCACAAATGAGTTGCACTATCATTATTAACTTTGCATCTTTTGGCATCAATATTATGAATATGTGTATCACTCTGATCGAAATCAACAAACTATTTTATTGGGTGTATGACCATTCAAGGTTTTATTCATGTAAGCGAGAACAACAATTATTCTTTGACTTTAAATGAATAACACGTATTACAATAAACATGATCAAATCATATTTATGCTCAGCATAAGCGTAAATAACATTTATTTAGGTTTAACACTAATCCAGAAAGTATAGGGGGTGTCGATGATGATCATATCAATCTTGGAACTTCAACACTCATCGTCACTTCCCCTTCAACGGTTTACATTCATTACCCAATTCCGTTTGAGTTACTACTCTTAACAAGCCAACGATTATCAAATACCGGGGGTTGCCACAAACACTAGTAAAATACACATAAATAATCTGTATATCAAATATACCTTTGTTCACTTTGCCATCCTTCTTATCCACCAAATACTTGGGGTAGTTCCGCTTCGATGACCAGTTCCATTGCAGCAAAAACTTAGTCTCAGGCTTAGGTCAGACTTGGGCTTCTTCACTCAGTAACAACTTGCTTGCCGTTCTTCTTGAAGTTCCTTCTTCCTTTGCCCTTTTCCTTGAGACTAGTGGTCTTGTCAACCATCAACATTTGATGTTTTCTTGATTTCTACCTTCGCCGATTTTAGCATCGCGAAGAGCTTAGGAATGTTTCTGTCATCCTTGCATACTATAGTTCATCACGAAGTTCTAGTAACTTAGTGATGGTGACTAGAAAATTTTGTCAATCACTATCTTATACGGAAGATTAACTCCCACTTGATTCAAGCGATTGAAGTACCGGACAATCTGAGCACATGCTCACTAGTTGAGGCGATTCTCCTCCATCTTTTAGCTATTTGTTGGAACTTCATATCTCTCAACTCGGGTATTTGCTTGAAATATTAACTTCAATTCTGGAACATCTCATATGGTCCGCAGACGTTCAAAACGTCTTTGAAGTCGATTCTAAGCCGTTAAGTATGGTGCACTAAACTATCAAGTAGTCATCATATTGAGCTAATAGCGTTCATAACGTGCGCATTTGCTCTGCAATAGATACATCACCTAGCGGTGCATTAAGGACATAATTCTTACGTGCAGCAATGAGGATAAACCTCATATCACGGATCAATCCATCATTGCTACTAACATCTTTCAACATAATTTCTCTAGGAACATATCAAAACAAACATATGAAAGCAACAACGCGAGCTATTGATCTACAACATAATTTTGCAAAATACTACGGACTAAGTTCATGATAAATTAAAGTTCAATTAATCATATTACTTAAGAACTCCCACTTAGATAGACATCCCTCTAATCCTCTAAGTGATTCGTGATCCATATCAACTACACCATGTCCGATCGTCACGTGAGATGGAGTAGTTTCAATGATGAACATCAATATGTTGATCATATCTACTATATGATTCACGCTCGACCTTCGGTCTCCGTGTTCGAGGCCATATCTGTTATATGCTAGGCTCGTCAAGTTTAACCTGAGTATTCGCGTGTGCAACTGTTTTGCACACCGTTGTAGATGGGCGTAGAACTTATCACACCCGATCATCACGTGGTGTGCAGGTACTCTGAACTTTTTTAGCGTTGCATACTCGGGGAGAACACCTCTTGATTATTTTAGTGAGAGATCATCTTATAATGCTACCGTCAATCAAAGCAAGATAAGATGCATAAAGGATAAACATCACATGCAATCAATATAAGTGATATGATATGGCCATCATCATCTTGTGCTTATGATCTCCATCTGAAGCACCGTCATGATCACCATTGTCGCTGGTGCGACACCTTGATCTCCATCGTAGCATCGTTGTCGTTTAGCCAACTATTGCTTCTCGACTATCGCTCTTTGCTTAGTGATAAAGTAAAAGCAATTACATAGCTTCTGCATTTCATACAATAAGCGACAACCATATGGCTCCTGCCGATTGCCGATAACTTCGGTTACAAAACATGATCATCTCATACAATAAATATAGCATCACGTCTTGACCATATCACATCACAACATGCCCTGCAAAAACAAGTTAGGCGTCCTCTACTTTGTTGTTGCAAGTTTTACGTGGCTGCTACGGGCTGAGCAAGAACCGTTCTTACCTACGCATCAAAACCACAGCGATAGTTTGTCAAGTTGGTGCTGTTTTAACCTTCAAGGACCAAAGGCGTAGCCGCACTCAGTTCAACTAAAGTGAGAAAGCTGACACCCGCGGTCACCTTTAAGCAACTAGTGCTCGAAGCGGTGAAACCAGTCTCCGGCGTAAGCGTCTGGCGTAATGTCGGTCCGGGCGCTTCATCTCACAATACCGCGAACCAAAGTATGACATGCTGGTAAGCAGGTATGACTTATATCGCCACAACTCACTTGTGTTCTACTCCGTGCATATGACATCACGCGCATAAAACCAGGCTCGGATGCCGCTGTTGGGGAACGCGGTAATTTCAAAAATTTCCCTACGCACGCACAAGACCATGGTGATGGCATAGCAACAAGAGAGAAGTGTCTGTCCGTAGCCCTCGTAGCCGGCAGGCGTTATAACAGCGGTTGATGTGGTACCGTGCGTCTTCCGCGATCCGACCGATCCAAGCACCGAGCGTCTGGCACCTCCGAGTTACGCACCGTTCAGCTCGATGGCGATCCCGGACTCGATCCAGCAAAGTGTCGGGGATGAGTTCCGTCGACCTGAGCGGCGTGGTAGCGATGATGATGCTCCTACGCGGGAGCTTCCCTAAGCTCAGCGGCGATATGACTTCTCCGGCGCGGGCTTACCCGCCTAAGCTCATGACGATATGACCGAAGTGGAATATGGTGGAGGGCACCGCACGGCTAAAAGGCGATCCGTGAATCAACTTGTGTCTGGGGTGCCCCTTGCCCCATATATAAAGGAGCAAGAAGTGCGGCCAGCCCAAGAGGCGCTGGAGGAAGTCCTACTCCAGGGAGTAGACTCCCCCCCTAGTTGGATTAGGATTGGGCGGGGAAGAGGGAAGGCGCGCCCCCCTCCTTGTCCTATTCGGACTAGAGGGGCAGGGCCCAGCGGCCTGCTGGCCGGCCCTTCATCTTCTCTCTTATGGCCCATCAAGGCCCATAGACCCCGGGGTTCCGGTAACCCTCCGGTGTTCGGTAACTTCGATTTTTCATCGGACCTTTCGAAGTCAAAATATGCTTCAATATATCAATCTTTATGTCTTGACCATTTGAGAGACTCCTCGTCATGTCCGTGATCACATCCGAGTTCGAACAACCTTCGGTACATCAAAACTTATAAACTCATAATGAGCATCATCGAAGCGTTAAGCGTGCGGACCCTACGGGTTCGAGAACTATGTAGACATGACCTAGAACCATTCTCGGTCAATAACCAATAGCGGAACCTGGATGCCCATATTGGTTCCTACATATTCTGAAGATCTTTATCGGTCCAACCGCATAACGATATCGTTGTTCCTTTGTCATCGGTATGTTACTTACCGAGATTGATCGTCGGTATCAATACCTAGTTCAATCTCGTTGCGGTAGAATCTCTTTACTCGTTCCGTAATACATCATCTCACAACTAACTCATTAGTTGTAATGCTTACAAGGCTTATGTGATGTGTATTACTGAGAAAGCCAGAGATACCTTTTCGACAATCGGAGTGACAAAACCTAATCTCAAAATCGCCAACCCAACAAGTACCTTTGGAGACACTGTAGTACTCCTTTATAATCACCCGATTCACGTTGTGGCGTTTGGTAGTACCAAAGTGTTCCTCATTAGCAGGAGTTGCATAATCTCATAATTACAGGAACATGTATAAGTCATGAAAGCAATAGCAACATACTAAGCGATCAAGTGCTAGGCTAGCGGAATGGGTCATGTCAATCAGATCATTCTCCTAATGATGTGATCCCGTTAATCAAATGACAACTCATGTCTATGGTTGGGAAACATAACCATCTTGATTAACGAGCTAGTCAAGTAGAGGCATACTAGTGACACTCTGTTTGTCTATGTATTCACACATGTATTATGTTTCGGTTAATACAATTCTAGCATGAATAATAAACATTTATCATGAAATAAGGAAATAAATAATAACTTTATTATTGCCTCTAGGGCATATTTCCTTCACTTCTATCACAGATCCGAAGGCAAGTTTTTTCGTTGCTAAGATGGATCCTTTCTAGAAAAAATTTCTCTCGAAAGAAGTGAGTGGGAGGAAAGTAGAACTTGATGAGGTAATTGTACCTTCTCCCTTATTGGAAAGTAGTGCATCACGAAATCAGTTCGATGATTCCTACACCAATTAGTGAGGAAGTTAATGATGATGATCATGAAACTTCAGATCAAGTTGCTACCAAACCTCGTGGGTCTTCGAGTAAGATCCGCGCAGATTAGTGCGGTAATCATGTTACGGAAGTCATGTTACTGAACCATGATGAACCTCACGAACTATGAGGATGCGATGATGAGCCAGATTCAGCGAAATGGCTTGAGGCCATGAAATCTGAGATAGGATCCATGTATGAAAACAAAGTATGGACTTTGATTGACTTGCTCGATGATCGACCAAGCCATGTTAAATAAATGGATCTTCAAGAGTAAAGGCGGACAGCGATAGTAGTGTTACTATCTACAAAGCTCGACTTGTCACAAATAGGTTTTGACAAGTTCAAGGTGTTGACTACAATGAGATTTTCTCAAGCTATGGCGATGCTTAAGTCTGTCGAATCATGTTAGCAATTGCCACATTTCATGAAATCTGGCAAATGGATGTCAAAACTACATTCTTTAATGGATTTATTAAAGAAGAGTTGTATATGATGCAACAGAAGGTTTTGTCAATCCTAAAGGAGCTAACAAAATGTGCAAGCTTCAGCGATCCATCTATGGACTGGTGCAAGCATCTTGGAGTTGGAATAAGCGCTTTGATAGTGTGATCAAAGCATATGGTTTCTATCTGAGACTTTTGGAGAAGCTTGTATTTACAAGAAAGTGAGTGGGAGCACTACTGCATTTCGATAAGTATATGTGAATGACATATTGTTGATCGGAAATAATGTAGAATTATTCTGCAAAGCATAAAGGTATTTGAAAGGAGTTTTTCAAAGAAAGACCTTAGTAAAACTACTTATATATTGAGCATCAAGATCTATTGAGATAGATCAAGGCGCTTGATAAGTTTTTTTCAATAAGTACATACCTTGTCAAAGATTTTGAAGTAGTTCAAAATGGAGCAGTCAAAGAAAGTTCTTGCACGTGTTGCAAAGGTGTGAAATTGAGTAAGACTCAAATCCGACCACGGCAGAAAATAGAAAAGAGAATGAAAGTCATTCCCTATGCCTCGATCATAGGTTCTATAAAGTATGCTATGCTATGACCGGACCTATTGTATACCTTGCTCTGAATTTGGCAAAAGGGTACAATAGTGATCTAAGGTAGAATCTTTGGACATTGGTCAAGAACATCCTTAGTGAGGACTAAGGAAATATTTCTCGATTATGGAGGTGATAAAAGAGCCCGTCGTAAAGAGTTACATCGATGCAAGCTTTTACACTGAACAGATGACTCTAAGTCTCAATCTGGATACATATTGAAAGTGGAACAATTAGCTAGAATAGATCCGTGCGGAGCATTGTAAACATAGAATATTTGCAAAATACATACGACTCGAATGTAGCGAGACCGTTGACTAAGCTTCTCTCACGAGCAAAACATGATCATACCTTAGTACTCTTTGGGTGTTAATCACATAGCGATGTGAACTAGATTATTGACTCTAGTAAACCCTTTGGGTATTGGTCACATGTGATGTGAACTATGGGTGTTAATCACATCTGATGTGAATATTAGTGTTGAATCACATGATGATGTGAACTAGATTATTGACTCTAGTGCAAGTGGGAGGCTGAAGGAAATATGCCTAGAGGCAATAATAAAGTTATTATTTATTTCCTTATTTCATGATAAATGTTTATTATTCATGCTAGAATTGTATTAACCGGAAATATGATACATGTGTGAATACATAGACAAACATATAGTCACTAGTATGCCTCTACTTGACTAGCTCATTAATCAAAGATGGTTATGTTTCTAACCATAGACATGTGTTGTTATTTGATTAATGGGATCACATCATTAGGAGAATGATGTGATTGACATGAAACCATTCCGTTAGCCTAGCACTTGATCGTTTAGTATATTGCTATTGCTTTCTTCATGACTTATACATGTTCACTGTAACTATGAAGTTATGCAACTCCGTTTACGGAGGAACACTTTAGAGTGCTACCAAGCGTCCAAAGCATGCTTGGGTGACTATAAAGAATTACTACAGGTGTCTCCAAAGGTACATGTTGGGTTAGCGTATTTGAGATTAGGTTTTGTCACTCCGATTATCGGAGAGGTATCTCTGAGCCCTCTCGATAATGCACATCACTATAAGCCTTGCAAGCAATGTAGCTAATAGGTTAATTACGGAATGATGCATTACGGAATGAGTAAAAGACTTGCGATAGCAGATTGAACTAGGTATTGGATGCGAGCGATCGAATCTCGGGCAAATGTAACATACCGATGACAAAGGAACAAGCGTATGTAGTTATGCGGTTTGACGATAAAGATCTTCGTAGAATATGTAGGAGCCAATATGGGCATCAGGTCCCGCTATTGGTTATTGACGAGAATAGTTCTAGGTCATGTCTACATAGTTCTCGAACCCGTAAAGTCCCTGCCGCAAGGTTCGATGGCGGTTATATTATGAGTTTTTGAGTTTTGATGTGCGAAGGAGTTGAGTCCCGGATGAGATCAGGGGACATGGCGAAGAGTCTCGAAATGGTGAGGCGTAAAGATCGATATATTGGACGACTATATTGAGTTAGGAAAGGTTCGAATGATTGGGTATTTTGAATCTGGGAGAGTTACAGGAATCGCGGGGAGAAGTATTGGGCCTTATTGGGCCCTGCGAAGAGAGAGGGCTGCCTAGGGCAGGCAGCGCGCCCCATGGCCTAGTCCGGGTGGACTGGGGAGAACACGCCCCCTCCTTCCTTCCTTCTCTCTTCCCTTCCTTGTCTCCTACTCCTAATACATGGAAGGACTCCTAGTTGGACTAGGAAAAAGGGAATCCTACTCGGTGCAGTAGGACTCCCCATGGCGCGCCCCTCCTAGGGCGGCCTCCTCCTCCCTCCTCCTTTATATCACGAGGCAGGGGCACCCCATGGACACACAAGTTGATCTGGCGGATGGTTCCTTAGCCGTGTCTGGTGCCCTCCTCCACCATATTCCACTTCGGTCATATCGTGCGGGCTTAAGTGAAAGCCCTCTTGATAGATTCATATCGTCGCAGAGCTTAAGGCGAAGCCCTGCGTCGATGGAGCATCATCATCGTCCTGCCTTGTCGTCAAGTTGTGGAACTCATCCCGGCTTTCTGCTGGATCGGGCCGGGGATCGTCATCCGAGCTGAGCGTGTGCTGAACTTCGGAGGTGCACGTCGTTCGGTACTTGGATCGGTCCGGATCGTGAAGGCGTCGACTACATCAACCGTGTTGTCATAGCGCTTCCGCCACGGTCTCACAGTCACGTGGACAATACTCTCCCCTCTCGTTGCTATGCCATCACCATGATCTTGCGTAAAGTGAATTTTTTTTGAAATTACTACGTTCCCCAACATCTTCTGCACCTCCAATCCTAGAGGGCATCGACCTTCTTCGCTGCGTCACGTCTGTCGGGCGAATTCATTATCCTTTGGAAGCTTCTTCTTCAATATTTTTGATTAGCTTCTCAAATCCTTTGTCGGAGCACAGCATTCTCTGCTTTCCACTACAGCAATTCCAAAGACGGTACCCA
>JAHIAM010018726.1:0-17856 GCA_021605205.1 Aegilops longissima
GCTGCCGGAGACAAGCGATGGATCACAGTTGAAAAAAGACCAGCCCTCCGACTGAAATGGCACGCAGACGACGGGGAGAGGAATCGAAGGCTAACGCACGCCGCCTGCCGACGGACCGATGCAGAAACATGTCAGCCGCCGCCGCATCTGACCTGCCAAGCTATCGTGGATCCATTCACGGCCGGAGCAGCAGCCACACCAGGCCACTGCCCATCCCACACCGCCCGCCGAACTCCGGGCGTTGAATCCGCCCGGCACACTGCCACTAGATCGGCCAGCGCACCGGCCGCCATGAACACGGCCGGAAGCAGCCAGCCACCCCAAGCCAGGGGTCGGCACAGGCGTGCACGCACACGATCCCGCCACCGGCGCCCTCGCCCCTGCACCCTGCCGCGGCGGCTCCATCTAGGGCCGCGCGCTCGCGCTGGCGGGCAAGACGAAGCAGTTTTCGTGTGTCCCACTTAGTCTTTTTGCACCCTATTTTCTGAATACGTGTGCCCCGCCGCCAAGTAGCCGCGCCGACGCCACCTCGCCACCCGGCACCGCGCCACCCAAGGGGCCACGCCGCCGCTGGATCCACTGTCGCCAAGCAACACCGCCGCCATCGGGAGGCCCCAGCGCCTCCCCATGCGCGCGCCGCCGGCGGCGGGGAGCGCGGGAGCGGGGGCCGATATCCACCTCTCCTCGGACTAAGTCAGGTATATTAGAAGTATATAGGAGAAAATAAGCAGAGATATGGCAAGGTCTTTTGGTACCGTTCAAATGCCCTTGTCTGGTGGAGTAACCCAAACTGAGTTGTGTTGGATTAGGCAAGTAGTATTAGTTATAAGTGTCCGGTTAGATACAAGTGCGATCAAGCTTGGTGGAGATTAGTTTCGAAAAGTTTAATTACACCCGTGGGTAGCTGGTTTGGATGCCAGGAGTTGGCCCTGTGAAAGTAGAGGAAGCCACAGACAAGTATTCAGACTTGAGAAAACAGAGGAAAAGCAGAGGAAAGTGCTAGAGGCATGCAAAATTGCAGTTCCAATGGCCCATCTTTGTCATGAGTTTGTTGTCATGCACGTCATTTTGTTGGCTATATGTGCCTTAACAGAGCGCACCATGTAATGTATGTTGTTTTGGACAAAATGTACATTTGTTTTCTGGTCGACTTTGACGTGCCTGAATTTCACACACCTTTTACGATGATCCTTCATTCAGTTACAGGATAGGTCTCTTAATTCTGTATGTTGATGACAATATGCCATGTTTCTACAATTTGTTGAGTTTTTTTCTTTCTTATTTGGTTTCTGAATAGCTGAAACTACAAGAGCCTACTGCACACCGATCAATGTTTTACCCTATGTCTGATCTGAATTATCCTAAGTGAATCCTGTATAAAAGTGACTGTATGCACAATTGCACATAGAAATTGGCAACCTTTTGCCTGAACCAGAAAAAAAAGATGCAGACCCCCGGCGTCTCCATCTTCCTCCTGAGCAAGCACAGGATGGAGGGAGATGCCGGCCCATCACCGTAGAGACACCCTATTGCGGTCGAAAACTAGGACCACCCCCACCTGAATCTGGAAAGCATCAGGAACCCTGGCTTCTAGCTGCAGATCCAATACTTACATCACATCTGCTTCGGTACACCCCCCTTAAACACATCAAGGGCTGAGATTCACCCATACCCCTTCGCTGCCAGGGGCACGATCGTCTTATGTAAAAAATATAGCCCCCGCGCGTCCGCGGCGATACCCCCGCGCGCCTGTGTATGCGCGGCTGCGGGACGAGCCGAGCGGCTTGGCAGAGCGAGCCGAGCCGAGCAGTTGGGAGCCCTGATGTCGTGTTTTTTTTAAGTCGGCGTTGACCGGTGGGGCGTGCGATGTGGGCGTGGCAGCAGCGGCCAGATCGTCATGTCATAACTGCATTGCAGTAATGGCGGCGTGCATGCAGGCGCCGAAAGCTCGCGGGCCCTCCATCGCGGCGCGGCGGCGACGGCGCTGCCGCCAGCCTTCCGCCTCGGGCGGCGGTAGACGCGACGGTCGGCTGCCGCCATCGCGTCGACCGCCCGCCCGCCAGAGCGCCACCGACGCGTCGATTGCCGCGCCTTCTCCGCCGCCTCGCGCTGCGCGCCGCGCCTTCTCCGCCGCCGCCTCGCATGCGCGCCGCGCTTCTCACGCCGCCTCGCATGCCGCGCCGCGCTTCTCACGCCGCCCTTTGCCGCGCCGCGCCTTCACACGGCACCGCTGTCGCGCGTGCCGCCAGCCGGCCGCCTCTCCCTCGGGGCGCGCGCCACCGACGGCTCGCCCGCCCACCTCCCTCCCCCGCCTTCTATAAAAGAGCGCGCCATGCCGTGCCATTTCCCTCGCCCCGCCCATCTCTCTTCCTCTCCTCGCCCGCCCATCTCCCTCTCCTCGCCGGCAATGTCTTCCAGGCGACTCCGGCGGTAGCGTGGCCGACCGGCGTCTGGCCGCTGAGCCTCACCATCGCCGACACGGAGCTAATGGCCCGGTGCGGCGTGTTGGTGCCGCCGGCAGCGAAGGTGCCGGGGCCATGGCGGATCGGGGCGAACGGCATCCCCACCATGGGACCGCCGCCGACGAGGGAGCAGCTCCGCGAGTTCGGCGGCGGTACAACGGAGGGCCAGCGCGAGGTTACCGCGCGGGAAGAACTTCGACATCGTCCTCGGCGCGTTCAGGGACGCGGCGGCCGGACGCATCGTCGGGGACATTACCGGCGAGGCCGGCACTTCCCGCCGTCGCCGCCGCGGCCCACCTCCAGCCGGCCCCACTGCCCCGGCACAGCAGGCGCCCTGCGCGGTGCTGGTCGACATCCGCGGCGCGAGCCGCCCTCGCGCAAAGACGGAGACCCGACGACACGCGGGGCTACTTGCGGCGCTGGCCCGGTCGGCGGAGGAGGCGGCGGCGGCGGCCTCGTGAGGAACGAGGCGGTGGCGGCCATAGCGGCGGTGCGGGAGCAGCAAAGCGGAAGACAACTGGTGGGATTTTAGCAGCGGCGGCGGCGGCAGCGATAATGGCGGCGGCGGCGGCGAAGGAGAGGCAAGCAGTATGGCGCCGGTCGTCGACCTCACCGGCGGCAGCGACGACGCGAGTAACTTAGTTTAGGGTTATGTAATAGGAGTGCTCGGTTATGTTTAGGGTTATGTAAAATATTTTGAATTATGAATGAACTCGAATGGTTTATCTAAAAAATTCGGATGTTTAATTTGGTGTTAGTCATGCAACTTAAAAAATAAACATGAATTTGAGCAGTGCGAGGCGATACTCGACACACAAATTGTAGAAAAATCAGTCATAAAACGCATGCATGGGTCATGCATGCACAGCAAAACTATAAAATTATAAAAAATCTTGAAGCGATAAAAAATATTTAAAACGTGGCATGCATCCTACTGATGATGGTGGAACACTATAAACAAAATTATTGAAGGCAAAAAAAAAATAGTGATGCAAAAAAAAAAGTCCACCTGTGCTTGCACGCCGCAACTGCGCTTAATCGGTCCGGCCCGATCAAGCCGGGTGGCGAAAGGGCCGGCCTTTCGGCCAAGATACAGCCTGCAGCACAGGCCAACGGGACAGTGGCGGGGCGGGGCGGGAATCAGGGGAGTTCGAATAGGTGGTCGGAGCTCGGTATATAAGCCGGTGGCGGCGGCGTTCGTGAGGCGAGTGGGACTAAACTTTAGTCCTCACCCCGCCGACCCTGCCCCAAGACCGCACAAGCACTTAATGGGCGGCCCAGGGCGCCATCGCGACGGTCGTTCGGCGGGCGAGGTGGGACTAAACTTTAGTCCTCACCCCGCCGACCCTGCCCCAAGACCGCCAAGCAGAGTCAATGGGCGGCTTGCGCGCCGTCGTCGCAAGTCACTGTGCCGCCAATGCACGCTGTCGAAGGCTTTTTGTTTTTGTTTTAAAAATAATATTAATAAAAATCCATCGTAATATAGAATTGCTAACTATATTTATTATAATAATAATGAGTTGTTTATTAAAATTTATACAAAAAGCTAATGAGTTTTTATAATTAATTGCTAAAACAATAATGAGTTTTTGATAATTAATTCATAATGAGTTTTTTGTAATGAATATTTTAATCAGTTATTTCTGTCAATTAGTAATTACATTTTAATATTTATGTAATGTTAATAAATGTCTAAATAATATTTAAAATATATGCAAAGTTTAGTACTGTAATGTGTTGCATTAACGGCTAAATGTGTTTACATAATAATAATCGTTGTTTTTTTAATTTATAAGTAAGAATAATGAGTTTTTATTACAATTTATAGGTAAAAATAATCAATATTTTTTAATTTTTATGAGTTTTGTGTAAATGCCTAACATTTTGCAGCTTACTAAAATTATTAATCAGTTTTTTGTAGATTAGTAATTACGTTTTTATTATTTTTGTAATGTTAATTAACGTCTCAAAATACTTAACATATATGCAAAGTTTAGTACTGCAATGTGTTGCATTAATGGCTAAGTGTTTATACATAATAACAATGTGTTGTTTTTATAACTTATAAGTAAGAATAATGAGTTTTGTATTACAATTTATAGGTAAAAATAATTAGTTTATATTTTGAAAGACATAAATCTTGTTAACAATTGTAGAATACATAGGGCTTTTCATTATTGGAAAACCCTAGAAAATGCGCCGAGCGCTGAAAAAACGTGAATTAGCGTGGGTGCTGTGGATGGTGATGGCAGCGTGTGGAAAAAGTGTCGCATGACGTTTGACGGAGAAGAAAAAAATCGTAGTTGGGGACCCCTCCCGGCGGACCGAGAGGTAGGTGGTTGCTTTGGGGCTACGTGATGGCATGCATGCAATTGCACCAAAGTGTGCGTACATGTGGGCACGCCAGCGTAGGCCCCCACGCAAGGTTGGAGCAACGGACACAAAGCGGACGTTGTGTCACATCCGGGCATTGTTTTTGCGATTTTCGACTGAAAACCCTAGAAAATCGCCGAGCACCGGAAAAATCTGCGAATTGGCGTGGGTGCTGTGGATGGTGATGGCAGCGTGTGGAAAAAGTGTCGTGGCGTTTGACGGAGAAGAAAAAAACCGTGGTTGGGAACCCCCTCCCGGCGGGGCCGAGAGGTAGGTGGTTGCACTGGGGCTACGTGATGGCATGCATGCAATTGCACCAAAGTGTGCGTACATGTGGGCATGGCCAACGTAGGCCCCCTCGCAAGGTTGGAACGAAAACGGACACAAAACGGACGTTGCGTCACGTCCGGGCAGTGTTTTTGCGATTTTCGAGCTGGAAAACCCTAAAAATGCACGGAGCACCGGAAAAATACGCGAATTGACGTGGGTGCTGTGGATGGTGATGGCAGCGTGTGGAAAAAGTGTCGTGACGTTTGGCGGAGAAGAAAAAACCGTGGTTGGGAACCCCTCCCGGCGGCATCGAGAGGTAGGTGGTTGCTTTGGGGCTACATGATGGCATGCATGCAATTGCACCAAAGTGTGCGTACATGTGGGCACGGCCAAAGTAGGCCCCTACGCAAGGTTGGAGCAACGGACACAAAGCGGACGTTGCGTCACGTCGAGACAGTGTTTTTGCGATTTTCGACACGAAAACCCTAGAAAATGCGCGGCGGCTGGAAAAATCTGCGAATTGGCGTGGGTGCTATGGATGGTGATGGCAGCGTGTGGAAGAAAAAGTGTCGTGACGTTTGACGGAGTTAAAAAAAATCGTAGTTGGGAACCATATTTAAAAAAAAATTGTTTTCCGTTTGAAGTTAAAAAATAAACAAAATGACAAAATAAACATATTTAATACTGTGATATGGCTCTACATAACTGCCCGGCAGTACACTGTCTGGCAGTGAACTGCCCGGTCAGTTAGGTAAAGTCACATCACAATATAAGATATGACCATGCATGGACTACCGGAGGCGGCTATATAAACTGGTGTGGACATCATTCGGCTGCCGAGGTGGGACTAAATTAGAATGGCTGCTGCATTGGCCGACACAGTGACAGTGCGCGACGGCGTGCGTGGGCCGTCCGATTGACTCTGCGCGCGGTGCGGGGGCAGGGTCGGCGGGGGTGAGGACTAAACTTTAGTCCCACCTCGCCCGCCGAACGACGCCGCGACCGCCTTATATACCTGCCTCCAACGTCCCTTTCGAACTCCTCTGATACCCGTCCCGTCCCGCCACTGCCCCGATTGGCTGTGCTGCAGGCCGTAGCTGGGCCGAAAGGCCGGCCCTTTCGCTGTCCGGCTTGATCGGGCCGGACCGATTACGCACAGTTGCGGCCTGCAACCACGTTGGGCTGTCATTTTTTTGCATCACTAATTTTTTTTTGCCTTCCATGAGTCACGGCGCGGGGGGAGGTGGGAGGGGCGCTTTTTTAGTCCCACCTCGCGCGTCCGGGGGTGTGGTATGTGCTGTTTTGACCTAATAAATTATTGAAAATTCATAAAGTAAAAAAAACCACAAATAATAATGAGTTCTTTATTATACTTTATAATGAATATTATGGTTAGATATTATCATTTATAATGAATAATAATAATGAGTTATTCATTATACTTTATAATGAATAATAATAATGAGTTATTCATTATACTTTATAATGAATAATAATAATGAGTTCTTTATAATTAATTAGTAAAACAATATTGAGTTCTTCATATCAGATCAGTGCGGTTGTGTTGGTGGTGCGAGGTGGCATGCGTAAACGTAACCCAAGTTTGGGAGGCAGTGGGCAAGCCCACCTTAGGGCCCCACGCAAAAGTTGAACGAATTCGGACACCATACGCACGTTGCGTCACGCCCGGTCAGTGTTTTCGGTGCGATTCACGAAGAAAATCATAGGAAATTCACACGGTGCCGGAAAATTATGAAAACTTGCACGCATGATGGACCTGGCGATGGGTGCGTGTCCAAAAGTTTGGGGTCCACGGCTGAGTCGGAAAAGAGAACGCGAGTACGGCTGACATGGGCCATATCGGATCAGTGCGGTTGTGTTGGTGGTGCGGTGGCATGCACGTAAGCGTAACCCAAGTTTGGGAGGCAGTGGGCAAGCCCACCTTAGGGCCCCACGCAAAAGTTGAGCAATTCGGACACCATCGCACGTTGCGTCACGCCCGGTCAGTGTTTTCGGTGCGATTCACGAAGAAAATCATAGGAAATTCACACGGTGCCGGAAAATTATGAAAACTTGCACGCATGATGGACCTGGCGATGGGTGCGTGTCCAAAAAGTTTGGGGTCCACCGGCTGAGTCAGAAAAGAGAACGCAGTACCTGGCTGACATGGGCCATATCAGATCAGTGCCGGTTGTGTTGGTGGTGCGAGGTGGCATGCGAAGCGTAACCCAAGTTTGGGAGGCAGTGGGCAAGCCCACCTTAGAGCCCCACGCAAAAGTTGAGCGAATTCGGACACCATACGCCGCGTTGCGTCACGCCCGGTCAGTGTTTTTGGTGCGATTCACGAAGAAAATCATAGGAAATTCACACGGTGCGGAAAATTATGAAAACTTGCACGCATGATGGACTGGCGATGGGTGCGTGTCCAAAAGTTTGGGGTCCACCGGCTGAGTCGAAAAGAAAACGCATGACTGGCCGACATGGGCCATATCGGATCGTGCGGTTGTGTTGGTGATGCGGTGGCATGCACGTAAGCGTAACCCAAGTTTGGGAGGCAGTGGGCAAGCCCACCTTAGGGCCCCACGCAAAAGTTGAGCAATTCGGACACCATCGACGTTGCGTCACGCCCGGTCGGTGTTTTCGGTGCGATTCACGAAGAAAATCATAGGAAATTCACGGTGCGGAAAATTATGAAAACTTGCACGCATGATGGACTGGCGATGGGTGCGTGTCCAAAAGTTTGGGGTCCACCGGCTGAGTCGAAAAAAACGCGATACACGGCGACATGGGCCATATCGGATCGGTGCGGTTGTGTTGGTGGTGCGGTGGCATGTAAACGTAACCCAAGTTTGGGAGGCGATGGGCAAGCCCACCTTAGGGCCCCACGCAAAAGTTGAGCAATTCGGACACCATACGCGCGTTGCGTCACGCCCGGTCGGTGTTTTGGTGCGATTCACGAAGAAAATCATAGGAAATTCACACGGTGCGGAAAATTATGAAAACTTGCACGCATGATGGACTGGCGATGGGTGCGTGTCCAAAAGTTTGGGGTCCACCGGCTGAGTCGAAAAGAACGCGCGATACGGCTGACATGGGCCATATCGGATCGGTGCGGTTGTGTTGGTGGTGCGGTGGCATGCGAAACGTAACCCAAGTTTGGGAGGCGGTGGGCAAGCCCACCTTAGGGCCCCACGCAAAAGTTGAGCAATTCGGACACCATCGACGCGTTGCGTCACGCCCGGTCAGTGTTTTGGTGCGATTCACGAAGAAAATCATAGGAAATTCACGGTGCGGAAAATTATGAAAACTTGCACGCATGATGGACCTGGCGATGGGTGCGTGTCCAAAAAGTTTGGGGTCCACCGGCTGAGTCAGAAAAGAGAACGCAGTACCTGGCTGACATGGGCCATATCAGATCAGTGCCGGTTGTGTTGGTGGTGCGGTGGCATGCAAGCGTAACCCAAGTTTGGGAGGCAGTGGGCAAGCCCACCTTAGGGCCCCACGCAAAAGTTGAACGAATTCGGACACCATACGCACGTTGCGTCACGCCCGGTCAGTGTTTTCGGTGCGATTCACGAAGAAAATCATAGGAAATTCATACGGTCCATGTGAAATTTTTGGAAATGGTTGCATTAAAAAATGCATGAATAATATCTGAGGTTAAAAAAACATCGAAGATAATGGCTCTCTTTTTGAAGAATATGCATGATCCATGTGAACTTTCACAAGCTCTAAGCAGGTGAAGACTCACATCGATCCTGCATATCCTCCAAATAGAGTCCCACGAACTGAGATGTTTGTGCATTGACTAAAAGAAAACTATATAAAGGAGTCAGCGGCGCCCGGCTTAGCGATGTGGTATTAAACTACAGTGCATGTTTTAATAAATGCATCGTGGGCCAGCCGGCGGTAGTTTCACGGACGGGCCAAGTGGCCCACTATGGCGTGACCAGGTCGATGATACCGTGCGTGCGTGCATGGCATGGAAACCAAGCCGCCATTACCTCGCCCCAAGACCGCCTACCCACGCCGCCTCACGCGCATCCTCACCCGTCCCGATCCGGCGGTCGCACCGCCGTGGCCGTCAAACTCCCTTCCCTGCCGGCCTGGCGGCGGCCATCTGTGCGACTTGGATCTCAGGCCTGGCCGTGCCGTCTCGGCAAATTCGCGGCACCCTAAACCCTAGGGCGGGCCGTCGGCCAGCGCTTCGTGTGGGCAGAGGCGTGCGGCTGCCACGGCTAACCCACACGGGTGGGGTTTGGCAAGGGGCTGCGGTGCTCGTCTAGACGCGCGGAAGGTATGGTATTAAACCATATGTAATTTTATTTGAATCTCCTAACTAGTTAGATAACTGGCATCTTATTTAGAATGCAAGAATTGGGAGATGTGTACTGCTCGGTTGAGAAGTGGTGTGAATTGGTGGAAAAATTCACACCCAGACAGCGCATGATGCTACGTGGCACAAGTTTGGACTGTATGTTGAGAATTCCTTCCGTGAAAATGAGGAAAAATTTATTGGAATTTATGATTACAACATATGATAGTACTAAGCGATTTATTATTCGACCAAATACAGGCGGCATCAGTGTGCTTAATGAAGATGTTTACGACATATTAAGACTACGAACGAGGGTGATGATGTCAGTAGCATGATAGCAACAGTACAACTAGATGCCAAAAAAATTGTTCCGAATCGGTTTCTAGACAAAAGAACAGGCCTAATCCTCATCGATGAGTTGATCAAAAATATTGTTGACACTCGGTCATATGATGATGATTTTGTGAGAAGGGTCGTACTGGTTCTTATGGGTACAGTCTTAGCACCACAATCCACCAAGTTTGTTCCTTATCGTTATTACAAAATGGTGGAGGACGTGAACGCTATCAAGTCATACAATTGGAACGATTTTACGTTGAGGGTGTGCATGGATGCTATTAAAAAATCGGTCGAAGATCTTGAAAAATTCAAGTGGCCTATCGGGAACTTGTCTCTTCTTCAGGTACAAGAAATTTGTAATAGTTGTATGTACATATATTTTTTATGTGATCTATGTGTCCGACTTGTTGTGTTTACTATCATGTAGTATATATACTGGGAAAAAGTTGAGCCAATTGGTGTGGATACATTTGATCCTTTGTCTCGTGAATACCCACTAATGGTTAACTGGCGAGAAGCGGAAGGGAAAAGAGAGCGACTATGACAACATGCAGGCGTGGCACGGCAATGTAAGTCAATAAGTATAGTCCTTATTGGTTGCAAATAGTAATTAACTATAGTTGTTATTTTATTTATTTATTTTTTGTTGTACAGCTTGAAAATTGCGTTAGCCAAGAGTCTGAGGCGTGCTAAGGTAGCACGTGAAGGGACTGTCCCAGATGAAGAAAAGAAGAAACCTAAGCGGAAGGTGGTGGCAGGAGTAGAAAGCCAAGCACGTCAGGGGTTTCATCGAACACGACTAACAGTATGGACCGTGTGATGACATACATAAAGCTGCTTCACAAGGAGGTTCTCAATATACCGAAAGATGTGCACAGGTAATGTAGAAGTTATATTAAACATGTTAGTTGTTCAAATGCTGATCGTGTTTCATTTGTGTTTGTAGATGGTAATGGAAAAGTTGAACACGGAAGGTGTGCTGTACAAACCCAATAAGAGGGACAACAATGATGAATTTGTTAATGTCGTCAAGGAGTTGGGATGGAGAATGGCCAGTACAAGTCATCAAAATATTGGCCAGATATTGATTCACCTACCGGCGTGGAGCTAGTAACATCTTTCACGTGTTTCAATGATACGGACGTGCCCGTTGATGACACGGGTGCTCCGATGGCGACACGGGTAAAGGTGGCGCTACTGATCCTTTCATTATACGATAATGAAAAATCCCCATGTTAAATCATCAACTGTGCGTACAAAAGAGTTTCCGTCTATGTCCCGAACCCGCAAAATGCTGATATTTCTGATGAGTCTATGGGTGGTTTGTCACCAACAAAGTCTGAAGACATGTCTGAGAGTTTCCGGCAAAGAGCAACATAGGTAATGGTGAAGGCAGTCAGGACAATGAAGGTAGCATAAGCGAAATCCGTCGAAATATTGTCAATCCCGTCGACATTCTCATTACCCGCAAGAAAGCGTGTTAAAAAAGTAAGTCAAGTATTACTTTATAATTCATTCATGCTTTACGTAAATTTTTTATTATTTTTAACAACTGTAGCTGCATTGTTTTAGATCTGTTTGCATCGTCACCATCTTCAATTCTGGCAAGTACTCTTAATATGACTCCGGATCACATAGAGGCAGCCAGAGTTTTTGTTGAGACTCTCGCATCGACTAAGAAGCATGCACACCGAACCGTGGTCGATATGCCGCCACCAGATGGGGACATATGCACGCCAGCTATGCTTCACGATGTCCTGAAGTTTAAATGGTTGAATGGCGCTGTAAGTATGACTTTGGTTTTAACAAGACTCTCATTTCAACTTCACAAGTTGATAGAATTTTTTTGTTTATGTATGCAGATAATCAATGCATATTGTAAACACCTACAACACCGTGATTTCTCTGACCGTTTCATATCAACAACGTGGTTCCCAAAATTTATGTTGAGTAGGGCTAGGGGAAAGACCAAGTCAATTAATGATTTAGAATCAGAACAAGTTACAAAGAAAGCAAAAGTAAATCGTAAGAGTAATGGATGAGTATTTCAGGCGGGACAAGGTATTTCTTTCATATTTATTTGTTTTGTTATTCATTGCTATTTAATTGCGCTAACATCATTTGATTACTATATAGGCGTATTTTCCTATGCACGTTAATGATAATCATTGGATAACCATAGTGATGCACACCGTCAAGGAGGAGTTTCAAGTTCTTGACTCAAATTCTAAAGGCGCAATTAGCCAAAGAATTCGCAATATGATTGGCACCTGGTGCGCTAAAATTTTTACACTCGCATTCAGAAAATTATTGAGTCATCGTTAAATTCTGGTTTGTTACTTTCTTTCAGAGATCTGAAATATCTAAGGATGTTATGGAGGCCAACTCTATTATTGAATCAAAAAAATTTCCAGATGTCTCATCGTGGCCAATTAATGAGTATAAAATGCCGGCACAACAAGATGGGTAAGTTAAATGAGTACATGATGCCGGCACAGCATGCTATATCCTAAGCTGATCACACATGTTTATTGCAGAGTGTCTTGTGGACTTTTTGTGATGTGGTGTATAAAATACTGGGACGGAGATCGCTGGACACATGAATTTGACCAGCAAGAGATTAATGAGTCAAGGCCACGTATTGTCGCGGAAATCATTTTTTCCGAGGTCAACAGATTAGACAAAGTGAAGATGAAAATTGTTAAAATCATGGAGAAGGAGTAGTTATTAGCATTGGTAGGGTTTTTGTCCCGTAGAAGGTTTCCCTACCGTTCTTGGATACTTTGATCGATTGTAATGCGACATGGCACTGGGATAGATTTGACAATTTTCCACGTTTTATTTATTGCTTTCGTGAGACACTACACATTTAAATGCGTGTGGGCAAATAATATTTTCTGTCCTAAAAGTATCAGTTTGCCTCTGCCATATTACGGACATATTTGGTTCATGACTTAGCTAGCCACGCCAAAGGTGTGCTGTGCCTAAGGTGTGGCGCTTGTTTTAGCCGCCACACTTTGCTGTAGAAATTTGCCCCTAAATGTAGTGTTGTTTTTGTTCCTACTCATGGCGGTCTTTTTTATTAAAAATATGCCCGCCGTCCTGAGTTGGTGCGGTGAGATAAAACCTGCACAATATCCCGTCGATTCTGGTGGCAGCAGCGGCGCTGGATCAGACGAATATTCCAGGCCGTGCGGTGGGCGCCCGCCGAGGCATTTTGGGCCCGCGCACTCCAGCTAGTGCGGGTTGGCGCCATTGGCAGGCGCCACGCTGGAGTCTGCTGGCGCAGCACCCGGCCGACCGACAGGCCCGTCTCGTCCCGCCCCAGCCATTGGCAGTGCGCCACGTCTCGTCCGCCCAGCCAGCGGGCACATGCAGCGATCGAGGGAATATGGCGATCTGTCGGCCCATAAGCGGCGTCGTTGGCGCGTCGGGCCTATCCTATTCATCGCCACCTCGCCCGCGGAGAGACGCGCCGACCCAAGTCTTCGCCTTCTCACAAGCTCGCAACAGAATATTAATGAATGCCCTGCTGTGCGCCGTGGCCTCCACGCTCGTGGCCAGAAGGTGTTGTAGTCTACTGTCTGTGCGTGCAGCCGGCCACGGCTGTTTTTTTTTAATGGTCACATACATTCATTAAAATTTAAAAATGTCCATAACTTGACTAAGCCATGACACCAGTAACACATTCATACAAATATAAGATGTTTCACACATAAAAATATAAATCGCATGTCTCATAACATTGAACAAGGTGGCATAAATATTATCTCAAAGTGCCATCTCTATTATTCTTAAACAAATAAACTGAAAGTGGTAATGACTTTCATTGAACAAGGTGGTTTAGAGAATAAACTCAAAGTGCCATATATCTTATTCTTAAACAAATAAATTAAAATTGCCACTGGCTTCAATTGATTATGAATACTTCATATTTATGCCCGGTTCCTACATAACAAATTGTAAAGAACTCATCAGACAATTGTGAAGAGAGAACCAGAAAATAATTAAAATTATGGAAAACTTACTTTTCATTCTCAGGCACGTTTGCCGTCTATGGCCCTCTCTCTTACAAATGCCACAAAGAGGACGGGTTTTTCTCAGAAAATGATATTGGTCTTCCATTTTTTGTAACATTTGGATCTTTCTTTGCCCGCCCTGTCTTGCTCTGTTTAGGGGCGCCCTTCGTGGAAACTTTCACGGGATCACCTATGACATCAACATGTTGTTCCCGCTGACGTGGCTCCTCATGCACATTTCTTGTACTACCAACGGCATCATCATCAGGGACCTTTTTCTTCGCTATTATGTTCTGCAGACACTGCATCAACTCATCATAGACAAATGGATCATTTGAAGCAACATGAAAAGCTTCAGCTCCTGTTATACTGAGTTGACTATAGCGAGCACGCTGCTCTGCCCTGTCCAACCCCAGCCAAACAAGTCACTCTTTAGCTGTGCAGGCAGCCCACCTCTCGCAACTTTCGACATCCTCTTAAGGATGCAACACTTAGGTATTTTAGATATTTTAGATGCACCAACACATACAAAATGTGTTTGCAAGGCAATCCTTTCGAAGCATTAGCCCACAACTGCATTCTATCATATTCTCGAGTTTTCAGCTCGATAATTCACGCTGAACTGAAATTTCCGGTTATTCCTCCATGTCACGATGAAGGTGTGGCAGTCAACTCCCACTAAGCGTCTCAAAATCTCAAGCTCTCCCATCTTCTTCAGATCTTGTTGAAGAATATAAAATTGGAATGAGTGAATACTTTGGCGGCATGCTTCTCAATATCCTTATATTCTGTGGATGATGGTGGCAATGACTGATTTGAAACACAGTCATCATGCGCCTCGTTCTCACGTAGTCGGACTATGCAATTCTCATAATGCACAACTAGGTCAACAATAGTCATACCGCCGTCCAAGTGCAGGTGAAGACAAGAGTTAAGACTTTCACTCCTCTGATTCTGCGCATACCCAGAAAAAACCATCGGCAGATATGATGCTGCCCACGAGTCCTCTTCCTGTACATCCTACTCAACCACTCTTCTGTTTTATCAGTCTTCCATTTCTGAGCAGCGTGCCATCTCGCCTCAAAGTTGGCTGGTGAGGTGGAGTAGTACAACAGTGCCCTGAACTCACTTAGCGATTTGTAATTAAGGTGCTTCGCATGTTTTTTCCACGTGCCATGAGCAGAGGCGGTGCAACACATCACCAAAACCAACCGAATAGCTCGTATCATTGCAGCGTCTCCATCTGTGATGATTGACCTTGGCTTTTTCGACAATTGGCCTTCAGGAATGTCGGAGCAGCCACACATATGTAACCGGTCTCATCGGACACAATGGCACAACCAAAACTGTGGTGCAGCGGTGATTGTTTACACCAACAAAGGGATGAGCGGCATACCGTATCTGTTCATCTTATATGTGCTGTCGAACACCGTGACATCTCCATACAGTTTATAGTCCCTTGCGACTGTGCATCGCACAGAACATGCTCTTCAAGCGGCCCTCCTTATCGAGCACGTACTCAAAGAAAAACTCTGGATCCTTCTCTTTTCTGCTCCTCATAATCCCAATTGCCGTGTTAGCATCACCCTTCGCAATCAACTTCATTTTTCTCGGCAACATAGGTTGTACCGTCTCGTCTCGAAACCCACACTTATCATACGAGCCATACCTGCTAATGAAGTTGTCAACAATGATATGCTTTCTGATCCCAGCTCCTTCCATCGCCAATATCTCAGCTATCTGGTGATCTCCCATCACTCGATGTGACCGCAGAAATACCACCTCATCTGGTCTAGCCAACAAATGGTTGTGATCATCCATAAAGCTGCCACGAACCAAACTCCGTCCTTTGTCCAACTTCACGACAAAATGTCGCCATACTATAGCGAGTCTCTGGTCTTAGCCTGCGAGTGCGGCCCTCCGGGTTTAAAAATTTACTGCGACGCTTTCCTGCCCTCGAGCAAACGTATCTCCTATACCGAACAGTGGTTGAAAGTCCTTTTCCTCGTTTCACCTTATCTTTTCTGATACTGAATCCACGGTCTTTGGCGTAGTTATTATAGAACATGTGAGCCTCCCATTGTGATGCAAATGTCATACCCATAACCTTCAACTGTGTCTCCAGCGCGCGTTGCTGGATTTCAACTTCCTCAATGTCCATATTAGCTCCATCCTCATGCTCATCTCCATCTTCACCACTCCAACCATCAAAGTTAGCCTACAATATTCCATGTAAGCAAGTGTAAGTTGCCATTACCAACTATTTATTATTCAATGACATCTTAAATTGTGGACCGAACCTGGCTTATGTTATCCCGAAAGATTCAACACCATGATTTTCCTCGTTGTGAGCGTCAATATCCTCCTGCACATTAAAAATCATATGCGTGTAAGTACCATATGGTTCTTCATCCGACAAAAAGAATGTACAAGACACTTACGTTTTCACTACAAGCACCCTCCTCCTTCTTATCAAAATCCTCCTCAGGTAAATTATAAATACGACGACCAGGATTCATTATCGCTGCCATCATCATCATCTTTACTATCATTACCATTTGTACGATCAACACTATCGCTACCATCCCACTCACTCGTGTCCAAAAACAGATCCGTAAATCCAGTTTCTTTATCCATTATATGATCTCTCAACCTACACTGCAATATTATAATAAAATTTGATCTATCAATTTTAAAACAAATTAAATGTACTACTGAGAAATTCTTATCTAACAAGATATTGCACATAATTATTTACAGATTCAATTTTTTGCGAACTAACAGGCTTACATGGCATGCACGTGCACTTGGCCCGCTGGCGTGGCTGCGGACGGCGAGGGCGTTGCGGAGAGGTTGATCACGGAGTTGCGGGCGGCGGCGGCGTCCACGTAGGCCACGTCACGCGGACGACCTGCGGAGGCGACATCACGTCGGCGGGCGACTCGAAGATCTGTCGCGCCGGCCAGATCCCGGTGAAGGCGGGAGAAAGCGGCGATCGGCGAACGGGAGGGCGTTGGAATTGGCAGCGTGATCACGTCTAGATCGGCGGGGAAAGGCGGCTATCGGTGGGTAAGGGCGGCGATCGGCGGGGCGGGGCGACGTTGGAATGGGCCGCCTGATCAGCGCAGGTCGTGCGTTTTTTTTTTTCGCGCGACGGCGAGAGGGTAGTTGCGAGCCAGCCGTATCGGCTCGAGCCGTGCGCTCGGCTCTACCTGTATGGGTACGCCGCATACGGCGCGGGATACGTTAAGCACCGTATGCCCAAAATGCCCTTATACGTTAAGCGCGGGGGGGTGTACCGAAGCAAGCCTCTACTTACATATCAAGCGGCGACAGAAGAGGGTCTCAACTCAAGCTCTGAAATAGGATGAGTCCGGCGCTGGCGCCGCTGACGCTGCCTGCAAAATCGTTCGCTCGCCACCTCTCCGGTTTTACTCTCTGTCTCTCGACTCATCTGCTCCACAGAGAGACGCCCGCGGTCCAGCACCACATGGCTGATTCTGCTATAGTTACGGGTTCTATTTCAGCCACCTCTCCTGTATTGTGGCCGTATGCATCGTTCTGATGTAGAGGCCGGGGAGTCCCCCCTTTTCGAAAAAAAAAGATGACTGTCCTGTAGTTGCTTTACTGCGTTTTTTCCTTATGAGAAACACCAAAGTAGTAAGGAGTACTACAGTATATTTTAAAGACCATAGTGTGAGACAGATACTCGTACTTTCATAGCAAATGGTTTCATAAGCAAGTGAATTACTTGCTTCCTTTGTAATCCGAACAATCTTCATCTTCAACAGAGAAAGGAGCCACAGCATATTCAGACTGAACTTCTTGTTGTTTCTTTGAACCGAACCTGTTGTGATTTTTCCCCAGAGCATATTTTATATAGATTTTTGGTGTATGAAGAATGAAGAACAAATTACCTTTTATGTTGTTTATTGAACTTGTTATTTTCCCGCTGAACTGACTAAACTCATGCTGATGCCCATCGCTCAACATGTCTTCCCTTTGCACCTTGTACTACCCTTTCATCAGCTTCTTAAGGAGCAACAAGTTCAGCCTTTGCCGACTGTCAATCCAC
>JAHIAM010018727.1:0-15588 GCA_021605205.1 Aegilops longissima
TGGAAACCTAGTTTTGTTTGTGGAAGAGATCATGTGTGCCAAAACTGAGGTGATTTGGAGGTGGTGAAAAAATGCCGCATTCCCGGAGGGACCATTTAGTCTTTTAACTTAAGCCATTTTTGAAAAACGTGAACTTTTCCACCACCTCCAAATCACCCAAATTTTCTTGCACATGGTCACCCACATGTGCAAAACATGTGTGTCAAGAAAATTTTGAAAAAATTATTTTACAATGCCCCTTGAGGCATAGACCGATGTTTTCAGCGGTCAGTCTAGAGGGCATTATAAATTCAAAAAATTTAAAAATACAAAAACTTGGAACCCTAGTTTTGTTTGTGGAAGAGATCATGTGTGCCAAAACTGAGGTGATTTGGAGGTGGTGAAAAATGCCGCATTCCCGGAGGGACCATTTGGTCTAACTTAAGCCATTTTTTTGAAAAAACGTGAACTTTTCCACCACCTCCAAATCACCCAAATTTTCTTGTACATGGTCACCCACATGTGCAAAACATGTGTATGCAAGAAAATTTTGAAAAAAATTATTTTACAATGCCCCCTTGAGGCATAGACCGATGTTTTCAGTAGTCAGTCTAGAGGGCATTATAAATTCAATTTTTTTAAAAAAAATGCAAAAACTTGGAAACCTAGTTTTGTTTGTGGAAGAGATCATGTGTGCTAAACTGATGTGATTTGGAGGTGGTTGGAAAAATGCCCGCATTCCCGGAGGGACCATTTGGTCTAACTTAAGCCATTTTTTAAAAAAACGTGAACTTTTCCACCACCTCCAAATCACCCAAATTTTCTTGTACATGGTCACCCACATGTGCAAAACATGTGTATGCAAGAAAATTTTGAAAAAAATTATTTTACAATGCCCCCTTGAGGCATAGACCGATGTTTTCAGCAGTCAGTCTAGAGGGCATTATAAATTCAAAAAAAATTAAAAAATACAAAAACTTGGAAACCTAGTTTTGTTTGTGGAAGAGATCATGTGTGCCAAAACTGAGGTGATTTGGAGGTGGTTGGAAAAATGCACATTTCTGATATTTTCACAGGTTACAAAATATATTATTGGACAGAATATAGACAGCACCACACAGCAACAGCACATTCATCCAATACAATAGAAGATAGCTCTCCGAATACAATTCATCATATTAGTCTCCGAATTCAAAAGACCGAACAAAGATAGAACATTACAAGTCTCGAGACCATGAGTGGCGAGTTTGTCTTCATATTACAAGTCGATATCGATCATCTAAACTACCATCACATAGAAGAGAGTTGCGGTCATCACGATGAGCATCATCGCGATGAAACTGGTCTTCATCCGGTTCCTCCAACGCTCCCTCCTCTCTCCCGCTAGATAGCGGGCGTATCTAGATTCCGCCTCCGCCCTAGTGGTGTACCCTTTGTAACTGTTTCCGCTGAAACGGTGAACCTGTCTCCGACACTCCTCCCGATCGTCGAGACTCGGGAACCTTACCCTTGTACCACGACATACGACGGCATCTTTATGCACAAGCCAAACAACAGACAATACATAAGCAATAAATAAGTATGCAACAAAAGGATCGGAAGAGAAAAGCAAGACATTAATAGCACAATTCATGGTCCTAGTAATAAATAGCATCAATTACATCTAAGTTTAACGACTGTCCAAACCAAAGAGACATACAATTCATTAAAGTTTAATTACAACATGAGCCAATCAATGTTTCAGAACTACACATAGCATCACTACTTTCGACTCGACTCATGGCACGCGGGTCGACTATGCTTCAGTGGCTCATCCTCAGTCGAATGGACAAGCAGAACGTGCAAACGGCCTCATTCTCAAAGGGCTGAAACCTCGGCTGATGCGTGATCTCAAACACGCAGCAGGAGCTTGGGTCGACGAACTTCCATCAGTTCTCTGGGGATTGAGGACCACTCCTAATCGGTCGACTGGGAGAACTCCATTCTTCATGGTTTATGGAGCTGAAGCGGTTCTGCCGAGTGACCTGCTTCACAATGCGCCTCGAGTCGAGCTATACTCTGAAGAGGAAGCAGAACAAGCCCGACAAGATGCCGTCGACCTCTTGGAAGAGGAAAGAGAGATGGCCTTGATCCGCTCGACTATCTATCAGCAAGACTTGCGTCGATTCCATGCCAGAAATGTGAAGAGTCGAGCCTTCCAAGAGGGAGATGTGGTCCTGCGAGTGGATCAACAGAAACCACACAAGCTTGCTCCCACTTGGGAAGGTCCTTCATCGTCACAAGAGTCCTCCTGGCGGAGCATATCATCTCTACAACGTTGATCGCCAGATCGACGAGCCTCGAGCTTGGAGCAGGAGCTGCTCCGCCCTTTTACACTTAAAACTCATTTGGTTGAGATGTAATAAAAGTAATTTCGTAGTTTGTTTATCTAAGACAAGAATGTTATAATTTTCCCAGTGATTGATATTGCTTTTGTTAGAATTTCCCCGGTGGGTGGCTTAGCTGCGAATCCGATTAGCCTAAGTTTGTAAAAAAATCCTTTCCAGTGCGAGCCAGTCTCCCACTGGGGCTTAGCTTGGATCCGCCCGCCTAAGTATCCAAAGTCCTACAGTGGCGAGCCAGCCTCCCACTCGGGGCTTAGCTGCGGATCCGCTCCGCCTAAGTATCCAAAATCCTACAGTGGTGAGCCAGCCTCCCACGGGAGGCTTAGCTGCAGTCAAGTACTAGCCTAAGTATCCAAAATCCTACCGAGTGGCGAGCCAGCCTCCCACTCTGGAGGCTTAGCTGCAGTCAAGTACTCGCCTAAGTATCCAAAATCTCACCAGTGGTGAGCCAGCCTCCCACTCGGAGGCTTAGCTGCAGTCCAAGTACTCGCCTAAGTATTCAAACCTGCCGAGTGGTAAGCCAACTTCCCACTCGGGGCTTATAACAGCCCAAAGATTCGCCTCGAGCATCCAAAGTAATAGAAATCCTACCGGTGGAGGCAAACCTCTCACTCGGGGCTTAGCTGCAGCCAGTGCTCGCCTAAGTAATAGAAATCCTACAGTGGAGAGCAAACCTCTCACTCAGGGGACTTAGCTGCAGCCAGTGCTCGCCTAAGTAATAGAAATCCTACCGAGTGGAGAGCAAACCTCTCACTGGGGCTTAGCTGCAGCCAGTGCTGCGCCTAAGTAATAGAAATCCTACCGAGTGGAGAGCAAACCTCTCACTCGGGGGCTTAGCTGCAGCCCAGTGCTCGCCTAAGTAATAGAAATCCTACCGAGTGGAGAGCAAACCTCTCACTCGGGGGCTTAGCTGCAGCCCAGTGCTCGCCTAAGTAAGAAATTCATCCCAATCCGCAAGGATGACGAGGTGCAGGTCGACTGCTACCTCCTCCTTCGGAGCTTCGCCACAAGTACAACGTGCGGTCCATCCCAATCCGCAAGGATGACGAGGTGCAGGTTGACTGCTACCTCCTCCTTCGGAGCTTCGCCACAAGTACAACGTGCGGTCCGTTCCAATCTGAAAAGACGGCAAGGTCAGTCGCAATCTGTGTTCCATCTCTACCTGCAGGATAGATGAAGCTCAAGTCGACTGAAATTTCAACGGAATATCTTCCGAAATGAAGAATAAAGTTCTCCCGAAGGCAAGCAAAGCATGTTAAAAGAAAAATCAAGTTCAGATAAACGTCCTACGGATCCAAAGGTGCTCAGGCGTTAAGCCTGTTAAAGTTTATCGGTTACAGAAACCACTCGGCATTCGAGGCAAATTTAAAGTGGGACTTAGAAGTTTTTTACTCCTCCGGCGGAGGACTGGAAGGTGCAACAAACTGGTCGAGGTCGATTCTGTCGGCAATACAGGTAGCAGCAGCGATGAAAGTCTCCATGAAAGATCTGAAGTCGTGCTTCCTGGTATTGGCAACCTTGAGAGACACCAGCTTGTCCTCTTGCGCTTCTTTGCAAGTGGACACGAACAGAGATAAAGCAACATCAGCACCACACACAGGCGAGCGACTTCTTCCATTCTTGCACTCGACTTGGAATCTCATTCAGTCGAGTCATCAAATTCAAGATCATTCGGAGAGTCATTCGGCGGAGAGTCGAGTCAATCCGCGACATCGCAACTTTCAGCCGAGCAAGATAATCCACTCGCTAGCAACACGAGACTCGGTGGAGCACATTCATAGCAACCGTCCTTCACGGGAGAGTTGATGGGGTCCAAACTGGTTTCCACTCGGCTGGTTTCTTCTTCAAAGTTTTGCAGAATTCTAAAACACAACTCAGATTCAAAATGAAGATCATATGGTGAGCGGTGAGAGCAAGACAGTTGGATAAAGAGATTACCTTCAAGCATGAGAAACAACTTCTTGGCGAACCCTCCAAGATAAATCTCCAAGTCATTTAAACACCCGCCGGTGACCAACCTTGTCGAGCAGAATATTCTTATCGTTCTTGATTCGGTGACTTCCTTGTTAGCCGCGTCAAGAGAGGCTTTCAGCTTGGCATTTTCATCTTCAAGTTTGTCGACTGAGGCAAGCTTCTCTTCAGCGAGCTTTGTTTTCTCCAAAGCCGCCTTCTGTGCCTCTGCAAGGTCAAGGTCCTTCTTATTCAAAGTTTCTTCCAGTTTATCTGCAAAGCAACAATGAGAACAGAGTTGAGAATGAGCAGAAAAACACAAGCAGTTGTCAAAAATTCTCACCGGCCATACCTTTTGCTTCATCCTGTGCCTTCTGCAAATTCTCACGAGCAAGCTTCAAATCGAGGTTGAGCTGAATCTGCTTTTCTCTAACTCTCAGCAGTAGCGAGCCACAAGCTCGCAAGATTTTCTGAAGAGTCAACCAACAAAAGACATCAAAACAGATCGCTTCCGGTGACTAAGGAAAATAGTAGCATTTCTAAGACTACGGTCGAATAAAACATTCGACAGTAGTCTAGGGGACTCACACCCGGGTGCACTCAGCGATGCTTTGGTTTGCCAATTTGGTTCGATCAGTCGACCAAAAGGAGGCAAAAGGCTATGATTCTAAAAACATGGCTAGTCGACAACGGTCAGCCGCATAAAAACATAGTTCTTTAGACTATAGTCAACGCACGATCGACCATAGTCTCGGGGACTACACCGGTGGGTGCACTTAGCGTGCCCCACCGGTTTTGATTCCATTCAACTTGGTCCGTCCAAGTCGAGTGAAGAAGATCACAGCATAAAGACCATAGCTGATCGCACGCGGCCGACCATGGTCTCGGGGACTACACCAGTGGTGCACTCAGCGTGCCCCACAAAAGTTCAAACGACACACACCCAAGTGGGTGTACAGATATATAAATCTCGAGGAAGAAAGCGGTTTCAGATAGTATATCCTAACAAAGCAAGCGACGGTGACTTACTTGGACATTGCTCGGAGAGCTGAAGCGGCGTCATAGGCGCTGACTTGCCTCTCGCGCGCTTTCACCGCTCCATCATGATCCCTGCCCGCCGTATGGCCTCCTTGGCAGCACTTACTTGGTCTTCCGGGCGTGGTGTGTGGCAAAGAGAGGCGGTGGATCAGCGATCGGCGAAGTGGGTCGGCACTTTCGTCGGTGGTACAGCAAAAGATCTGAGAAGTCCGAGTGGGATTGCCTCCTTCGAAATCAACGTCTCGAAGTCGCGCGACTTGAGCAGCCTTGCCAGCAGGCACTTTCTTGTTCCTCCTCTTCCTCAATGGCGCTTCCTCGTCATCATCGGAAGATCAATGACGCGTGGCGGAACTGCAAGAGGTCGTCCGTAGTAAACATGGAAGCCCAATCGACTAAAATCTCCGATCGGCTAAAAGTGAAATCTCGAGATCTTACCAAGATTGGAAGTGGCGCATCCTCCATTTCCTGGTCATCGTGCTTGGCTGAAGTCTCGGAGGTAGCGGCGCTGTAGATTTCATTAGTCGGCTGATCAGTCATCGAGTCGACTAAAAATTCACTCATGTTGAAAAAGGAAATGCAAGGTTCTGTTGGTTACCCGGAGATGGTGGGGATGACCATTCGCATCTTAGGCAGGGCCTTCGCCGGCTTCGACGACGTCGCTCGAGGTTGCTTCGGCGGCTTCTCAGTCGGCGCGGGAGAAGTTGTCCTAGGTAACCGTCGGTGACGGTGGGCACAACAGCTTTACGCGCCCGCCATCGGGTCGCGTGCGTCGATTTGGACCTTCCTTCCGGCGAGGAGGGTCGACGTCTTCCTCCTCTTCTTCCTCCTCCTCCTCACCATCAGTCGTCATCCTCCTCATCCTCTTCGCCGTTGGACTCCCATTCCTCCGGACTCTCACCTCCACTTCCTTCTTCTTCTTGGCTGCTTCCTGCGCCCGTTGGGCATCAGTACATCTCGGTGGTGACCTAGAAGACAACAAAACAAGGTGACAGTCGGTCGGCGAAATTGACATCAAAACAGAATGAATGAAGCGAATCACAATCGAAGATAAATAATGATACCTTATCGGTTGGAAACTCGGTCGAGTGGTGGAATCCTCCTAGCTCCGTGAGGTTGTCTTTATTTCCTGTGATGGCAGTCATCCACTTCTCGGTATGGCGTCGTCAACCTCCTCCGGATGGACCGAGTAGTATCATCCGTGCGGAGTACATCCACATCGGATGACCTCGGTATTGGAGTGGCTGGATCGCCGTCGGAGAAAAACCTGTGAGATCCATGCGGTCACCCTTCGCGAATAAGCTGGACTACACGCCCATCGAAGCTTCACTTGGGCCTTTTCTCCGGCGAAACCTTGGGAAGACGGCTTGTTCACTCGACTCATGGAGAAAGGAGGAGCCCGGTCGGCCCGGCGTCGGCTGGTCTTGGCAATAAAACCAGGTCGACTGCCACCCTCTAACCGAGTCGGGGAGAGTCATAGCTGGAAAAGCGCTCTTCCCCCTCATCTGGACTCTGATTCCCCCACACATTTGGATTACTTGAGTCTTTTCGTCATTCGGGCTCGTTTTCTTCACCGTCTGAGAGCGACAGGTGAATATATGCTTGAAAAGACCCCAATGCGGTCGACAACCCAGGAAATTCTCGCAGAGCGAAACGAAAGCAGCCAGATACGGTGGAGTTCGGGGTGAAATGGTGGAGTTGCGCTCAAAAAGTTCAGAAACCCGGAAAAAAGGATTTGGCGGCAAAAACCCCTATCTCGTGGGTGGCCAAGAGGCGCACTCACCCTCTTCTCGGCTGCGGTTGCCACTCCGTGCCCGGAAGCCTCGCCGACCCGTGGGGGATCAGTCCTTCATTGGCCAGATCGGTGAGGTCTTTTTCGGTGATGGTCGACCGGATCCAGTCTCCTTGGACCCAGCCCTGCGGCAGCTTGGACCGCGAAGAGGAGCCGCCTCGACTGGGCGCTCTCCCCTTGGGCTTCGCCGCCGTCTTCTTCACCCGTTCCAGGGCGGCGGTCTTGTCCTTCACCATGGTCGCCGGCGGAAAAGGAACTGAGCTGCGGCGCTGGGCGGACGAAGAGCGTGGCGAGAGAGTTTCGGAGGCAGAGAGAGGAGAAATCTGAGGGCGCACTGTTCAAAATGCCCGGTCCAACGCCTTATATGGGGTCGCTTCCGAGTGGCTGACCGGTAGGCCCAGGCAATCCTGTCACGATCCCGCAATAGGCGCGCACGCGATACGTGGCGAAAAAGGCGGCGCGAGGATCGAGGCGTCATCGTTTTATCCCATCCGAGTGCCACAGTTTTCTCCGCTTCGCGTGCTTCCCAAAATTCGGATCCCGTGAAATCCGCTAACCGCAGAGCGACTCGTCAGATAACAGATTTCCTCAGATCCGTCGCTCGGAAATCTTCAGGTTCACAAAGTTCACTCGACAAACGTGAAGAATGGATCAAGGCGACTGAAAGAAAGGTTGATGCCATCACCAAAAAGTCGTTGATCCAGAGTAAGACGCACTTACAACACGAAGAACAGGTCGGAAAGATTATCAACTCCTTCCTCACTCAAACCTCGATCCATTCGGGGGCTAATCATGAAGTCATGTACCTGGGGTAGGGTCATAGACCGGCCCAAAGGTACCTTCCACAAGGACTCTCACAAGAGAAGCAGCCTTCCAGTCGACTTGGTGGACTACCACTCGACTGATTGAAAGACACTTGACTATGAAGACCCACTCGACCACCAAGAGTCCAAGAGCCACTCGGTGTCCAAACGGTCTGTAGTTAAATAGTATTTATGACCTTAATGACACTTTAAGTAGGCGTTACCGAGAACGCCTAGCCTTAATGCGTACCTTAAACCCTCTCGCACGTGGGCTGGCTGGGGTCTGGCGACTCTATATAAGCCACCCCCCCCACGGTAGAAGGGTTCGCACCCCTGTAACACATACACAAATAATCCAGTCGACCGCCTCCGGGCTCCGAGACGTAGGGCTGTTACTTCCTCCGAGAAGGGCCTGAACTCATAAATCTCTTGCGTATACAACTACTCCATAGCTAGGATCTTGCCTCTCCATACCTACCCCCCATTCTACTGTCAGACTTAGAACCACGACATCTCAGGCCTTTAATGAGTTGAACTTGATTAAGGATTTGATGGATTCCCACAACAGAGACCCCAGTTCGAGGGATGTTTGGTTCCGGCAGGGCTCATCCAAGATTTTCAAGCCCAAGATGTTTTACTCCTACACTTTTGTGTCTGAGTCCTTCAATCCTTTGCTCTGTGGGGTTTGGAAATCCTCTTGTACCCTCAAGATCAAGGTCTTTGCTTGGATGCTTATTATGGACAGGTTGAACACCAAGGATATGGTTGAGAGAAGGCTTTGGCACATGGAAGATGGAGTCCATTGTAGGCTTTGCCTCTTGCAGGCTAGAGAAACCAGGGATCACCTATTCTTCAACTGCAATTTCAGTGTGAGGGTCTGGAATTATCTGCAGATTGATTGGTCTGCTGGCTCATCCATGATTCAGCTGGTTACTCAGGCAAGGAGAAGTTTTGATAAGCCTTTCTTCTCTGAAGTGGTTTTCATTGCTTGCTGGAATATTTGGATCATCATAAATGCCAAAGTGTTCAGAAATGAGAGGGCTAGTTTCAATAAATGGAGGTTTGCTTTTAGGCATGATATTAGCCTAATGCAGCACCGAATCAAATCTGCTTACAAGGATGACTTGCTTAAATGGATCTCTTTCCTCCCCCCTTAAAGATAGTTTTGTAAGACTCCCTTTTTTACCTTGTACTCTGGTTACTCCTTGTAATCAACTTGTTATTTTACTTCTTTTATCAATAAAGTTTTGATATGCAGTGGGGGTTTTGCCCCACAGTTCACAGTCAAAAAAAAAACATAGATAAAATCAAAATGAAACAACTGACCGCAACAACTTGCTCAAGAAAAAAACTAATCCCACGTGTGAAGAATGGGGTGACGAAGTGTGCGCTAGCCCTTTTTTTGTCATCGGTTGTGTATAGTGTACAGGAAAACATCAGGTGATACCAACACTTACATGATCTCATGATACCAATTTTAAAATAGAATGTTTCAAAAAAAAATCCATAAATATCATGGATATTGACAACATATGTATCTACAAACCTTAAAATTTCAGCTCCAAATTCGATATACACATTAAGGAGCAAAAAGACAAATCTATTGTAAATAGTGTAGCCTTCAGACTATTCATGTTTTATCTTTATTGATGCTATTCATGATGATTTTTTCTTTTTGTTTCTCAATCTGCAATTTGAGTTTGGATCTGAATTTTTAAAATTTATGGACACATGTTCTGTGAACATTCATGTTTGTAGTGTACGCAGCAGATGGCCTGATGGGCCTAACTTTCATGTAGCAACCACTGCCTTCCGCACACTCTCGTGGCCGTGCTCACGCCTCGAACCCAACCAGATCGGAGCCGCGCCGGCCTGCCGCCGCCGCCGCCGCCGCCGGCGGCGGCTTCTTCTCCAATCGGCAGGGATCTCCCTGCGTCGCGCCGGGCCTGGGACCGGTCTGTCTTGGCGCCGGGGACGGGAGAGGAGCAGCGCCGGCGATCGGAGTGGGGGAAGGAGCCGCGCACATCGGAGACGGGGCCTACATCCATTCTTCCCCGCGACGGCGACACCGGAGAGCGAAAGCGGTGGCTGGCTCCGCTGACGAAGCTCTGGTAAGAGGGCAGGTGCACTACAGCTGAAATATCACTTGGCATGACTGAAGATTAAGGGAACTTCAAACTATTGTAGTGTAGCACACCACAGCATAGAACACACAACCTCAAACTATATTTACTTGGATTCTGTATTTTAGCTCATTTGAGATTTCAACTCATCAGACTAGCCGCAATGGTGAGTAACATACACCAGTAACATACACATACCCTAGACTATGTTACTACCTTTATAGTGGGTAGTAACATAAGTGTGGTAACATGCAAACTTTTATTTATTAGGTTATAGACTTATATTGCATTGGGGCATGTGATGTTATAATAACTAGCTAAGTTACTATAACTACCTCTCTCCTCATTAACTCATTGCCACATAAGCAAATCTGCTGAGTTAGACTTGATGTTACTGTTGAAGTTACTTCCACTGTGGCTAGTCTCAGTGCTATCATGAATAGGCCCTAGTAATTAATTGATTGCTCGCCGCTTGGTGCCCTACTAATTAACCTGTTCCACACATCCATGGTTCGATTAGGTCGGTCGGCCTGAGGTGGGGTGGGGCGCAGCTAATCTTGCCGAAAAATCGGGGATTCAACTGAAGATAGCATGCCTCACGTCGAGAGTTCTGGTGCAATTCCTATTGGTGGTGCTGAAGTGGGGTTCGCGAAGTTGCAGGGTGAGGATTTTGAGTACTACATGCAGACCTACTCGATCATGCTGGGCCGCAACAGCAAGAAATCGACGGTGGATGTCGATCTCTCCAGTCTTGGTGGGGGCATGAACATCTCGCGCCACCACGCGCGGATATTCTACGACTTCCAGCACCGCCGCTTCGCGCTCGATGTCATCGGCAAGATTGGTTGCCTTGTTGAGGGTGTCCTGCATCTCCCTGGGAATCCTCCTAGAACTCTTTTGTGCTTGGGAAAATCTCTGTTCTTCTCTCCAATAATGATACCTTATGCAGTTTGGAAACTCGGTGAGTGGTGGAATCCTCCTAGCTCCGTGAGGTTGTCTTTATTTCCTGTGATGGCAGTCATCCACTTCTCGGTATGGCGTCGTCAACCTCCTCCGGATGGACCGAGTAGTATCATCCGTGCGGAGTACATCCACATCGGATGACCTCGGTATTGGAGTGGCTGGATCGCCGTCGGAGAAAAACCTCAGGAGATCCATGCGGTCACCCTTGCGAATAAGCTGGACTACGCTCCATCGAAGCTTCACTTGGGCCTTTTCCTCTGGCGAAACCTTGGGGAAGGCGGCATTCACTCGACTCATGGAGAAAGGAGGAGCCGGTCGAGCCTTGGCGTCGGCTGGTCTTGGCGATAAAACCAGGTCGATGCCACCCTCTAACGAGTCGGGGAGAGTCATAGCTGAAGCGCTCTTCCCCTCATCTGGACTCTGATTCCCCACACATTTGGATTACTTGAGTCTTTTCGTCATTCGGGCTCGTTTTCTTCACCGTCGAGGCGACGGTGAATATATGTGAAAAGACCCCAATGCGATCGACAACCCAGGAAATTCTCGCAGAGCGAAAGCAAGCAACCGGATACAGGTGGAGTTCGGGGTGAAATGGTGGAGTTGCGCTCCAAAAAGTTCAGAAACCCGGAAAAAAGGATTTGGCGGCAAAAACCCCTATCTCGTGGGTGGCCAGAGGGCGCACTCACCCTCTTCGCTGCGGTTGCCACTCCGTGCCGGAAGCCTCGCCGACCGTGGGGATCAGTCCTTCATTGGCCAGATCGGTGAGGTCTTTTTGGTGATGGTCGGCCGGATCGATCTCCTTGGACCCAGCCTGCGGCAGCTTGGACCGAAGAGGCCGCCTCGTGGCGCTCTCCCTTGGAGCCGCGCCGTCTTCTTCACCCGTTCGGCGGCGGTCTTGTCCTTCACCATGTCGCCGGCGGAAAAGGACGAGCTGCGGCGCTGGGCGAACGAAGCGTGGCGAAGAGTTTGGAGCGGAGAGGAGAAATCTGAGCGCCTGTTCAAAATGCCGGTCAACGCCTTATATGGGAATGCTTCAGTGGCTGACCGGTAGGCCCGGCAATCTGTCACGATCCGCAATAGCGCGCCCGCGATACGTGGCGAAAAAAGCGGCGCGAGGATCGGCGTCATCGTTTTATCCCATCCGAGTGCACAGTTTTCTCCGCTTGGCGTGCTTCCCAAAATTCGGATCCGTGAAATCCGCTAACCCAGAGCGACTCGTCGGATAACAGATTTCCTCAGATCCGTCGCTCGAAATCTTCAGGTTCACAAAGTTCACTCGACAAGCGTGAAGAATGGATCAAAGCGGCTGAAAGAAAGGTTGATGCCATCACCAAAAAGTCGTTGATCCAGAGTAAGACGCACTTACAACACGAAGAACAGGTCGGAAAGATTATCAACTCCTTCCTCACTCAAACCTCGATCCATTCGGGGGCTAATCATGAAGTCATGTACCTGGGGTAGGGTCATAGACCGGCCCAAAGGTACCTTCCACAAGGACTCTCACAAGAGAAGCAGCCTTCCAGTCGACTTGGTGGACTACCACTCGACTGATTGAAAGACACTTGACTATGAAGACCCACTCGACCACCAAGAGTCCAAGAGCCACTCGGTGTCCAAACGGTCTGTAGTTAAATAGTATTTATGACCTTAATGACACTTTAAGTAGGGCGTTACCAGTAACGCCTAGCCTTAACGTACCTTAAACCCTCTGCTACGTGGGCTGGCTGGGGTCCTGGCGCACTCTATATAAGCCACCCCCCTCCACAGGTAGAAGGGTTCGCACCCCTGTAACACATACACAAATAATCCAGTCGACCGCCTCCGGGCTCCGAGACGTAGGGCTGTTACTTCCTCCGAGAAGGGCCTGAACTCGTAAATCTCTTGCGTATACAACTACTCCATAGCTAGGATCTTGCCTCTCCATACCTACCCCCCATTCTACTGTCAGACTTAGAACCACGACATCTCAGGCCTTTAATGAGTTGAACTTGATTAAGGATTTGATGGATTCCCACAACAGAGACCCCAGTTCGAGGGATGTTTGGTTCTGGCAGGGCTCATCCAAGATTTTCAAGCCCAAGATGTTTTACTCCTACACTTTTGTGTCTGAGTCCTTCAATCCTTTGCTCTGTGGGGTTTGGAAATCCTCTTGTACCCTCAAGATCAAGGTCTTTGCTTGGATGCTTATTATGGACAGGTTGAACACCAAGGATATGGTTGAGAGAAGGCACTGGCACATGGAAGATGGAGTCCATTGTAGGCTTTGCCTCTTGCAGGCTAGAGAAACCAGGGATCACCTATTCTTCAACTGCAATTTCAGTGTGAGGGTCTGGAATTATCTGCAGATTGATTGGTCTGCTGGCTCATCCATGATTCAGCTGGTTACTCAGGCAAGGAGAAGTTTTGATAAGCCTTTCTTCTCTGAAGTGGTTTTCATTGCTTGCTGGAATATTTGGATCATCAGAAATGCCAAAGTGTTCAGAAATGAGAGGGCTAGTTTCAATAAATGGAGGTTTGCTTTTAGGCATGATATTAGCCTAATGCAGCACCGAATCAAATCTGCTTACAAGGATGACTTGCTTAAATGGATCTCTTTCCTCCCCCCTTAAGATAGTTTTGTAAGACTCCCTTTTTTACCTTGTACTCTGGTTACTCCTTGTAATCAACTTGTTGTTTTACTTCTTTTATCAATAAAGTTTTGATATGCTGTGGGGGTTTTGCCCCACAGTTCACAGTCAAAAAAAAAACATAGATAAAATCAAAATGAAACAACTGACCGCAACAACTTGCTCAAGAAAAAAACTAATCCCACGTGTGAAGAATGGGGTGACGAAGTGTGCGCTAGCCCTTTTTTTGTCATCGGTTGTGTATAGTGTACAGGAAAACATCAGGTGATACCAACACTTACATGATCTCATGATACCAATTTTAAAATAGAATGTTTCAAAAAAAAATCCATAAATATCATGGATATTGACAACATATGTATCTACAAACCTTAAAAATTTCAGCTCCAAATTCGATATACACATTAAGGAGCAAAAAAGACAAATCTATTGTAAATAGTGTAGCCTTCAGACTATTCATGTTTTTATCTTTATTGATGCTATTCATGATGATTTTTTTCTTTTTTGTTTCTCAATCTGCAATTTGAGTTTGGATCTGAATTTTTTAAAATTTATGGACACATGTTCTGTGAACATTCATGTTTGTAGTGTACGCAGCAGATGGCCTGATGGGCCTAACTTTCATGTAGCAACCACTGCCTTCCGCACACTCTCGTGGCCGTGCTCACGCCTCGAACCCAACCAGATCGGAGCCGCGCCGGCCTGCCGCCGCCGCCGCCGCCGCCGGCGGCGGCTTCTTCTCCAATCGGCAGGGATCTCCCTGCGTCGCGCCGGGCCTGGGACCGGTCTGTCTTGGCGCCGGGGACGGGAGAGGAGCAGCGCCGGCGATCGGAGTGGGGGAAGGAGCCGCGCACATCGGAGACGGGGCCTACATCCATTCTTCCCCGCGACGGCGACACCGGAGAGCGAAAGCGGTGGCTGGCTCCGCTGACGAAGCTCTGGTAAGAGGGCAGGTGCACTACAGCTGAAATATCACTTGGCATGACTGAAGATTAAGGAACTTCAAACTATTGTAGTGTAGCACACCACAGCATAGAACACACAACCTCAAACTATATTTACTTGGATTCTGTATTTTAGCTCATTTGAGATTTCAACTCATCAGACTAGCCGCAATGGTGAGTAACATACACCAGTAACATACACATACCCTAGACTATGTTACTACCTTTATAGTGGGTAGTAACATAAGTGTGGTAACATGCAAACTTTTATTTATTAGGTTATAGACTTATATTGCATTGGGGCATGTGATGTTATAATAACTAGCTAAGTTACTATAACTACCTCTCTCCTCATTAACTCATTGCCACATAAGCAAATCTGCTGAGTTAGACTTGATGTTACTGTTGAAGTTACTTCCACTGTGGCTAGTCTCAGTGCTATCATGAATAGGCCCTAGTAATTAATTGATTGCTCGCCGCTTGGTGCCCTACTAATTAACCTGTTCCACACATCCATGGTTCGATTAGGTCGGTCGGCCTGAGGTGGGGTGGGGCGCAGCTAATCTTGCCGAAAAATCAGGGATTCAACTGAAGATAGCATGCCTCACGTCGAGAGTTCTGGTGCAATTCCTATTGGTGGTGCTGAAGTGGGGTTCGCGAAGTTGCAGGGTGAGGATTTTGAGTACTACATGCAGACCTACTCGATCATGCTGGGCCGCAACAGCAAGAAATCGACGGTGGATGTCGATCTCTCCAGTCTTGGTGGGGGCATGAACATCTCGCGCCACCACGCGCGGATATTCTACGACTTCCAGCACCGCCGCTTCGCGCTCGATGTCATCGGCAAGATTGGTTGCCTTGTTGAGGGTGTCCTGCATCTCCCTGGGAATCCTCCTAGAACTCTTTTGTGCTTGGGAAAATCTCTGTTCTTCTCTCCTTCCAGATTGGATATTGTCTTCATAAGGATTGACCACTGAGGATAACTACC
>JAHIAM010018730.1:0-16660 GCA_021605205.1 Aegilops longissima
GGGGGAAGGGTTCAGGGTCCCGGAGGGCCACCTCTTGGAGGACCTTATGGGCTGTATGGAGGGGACCAGCCCAGTGGGCTGGGGCCCACAACCCCCAGGGCCCATCGCCTAGGGTTTGGGAACCGGGCGCCCCTTGGCAGGGCAGCCCCCTCCCCTTGGCGGCCCCCCTCTAGATCTCATCCCCCCCCCCCTATAAATGGGGGGGGGGCTGCAGACAATCAAGGCGCAGCCTCCCTCCCAACACCTCTCCTCCTCTGCGTGTGCTTGGCGAAGCCTGCGGGCTGTCACTCCATCACCACCACGCCGTCGTCTGCTGTTGGAGCCTTCTTCCTCAACCTCTCCTCCTCCTTGCTGGATCAAGGTCAGGGAGGCGTCGTCCGCTCCGTCGTGTGTTGAGCGTGGAGGTGCTGTCCGTTCGGCACTTGGTCATGGTGATTTGGATCACGGCATCCGACTCCCTCAACCCCGTTCCTTGAGCGCTTCGCTCGCGATCTACAAAGGTATGTAGATGCACTCCTATCACTCGTTGCTAGATGAACTCATAGATGGATCTTGGTGAAACCGTAGGAATTTTTATTTTCGCAACGTTCCCCAAGTGGCATCATGAGCTAGGTCTGTCGTAGTTCTCTATTGCCAGTAGAACACAAATCTGTTGTGGGCGTAGATGTTGTCAACTTTCTTGCTGCTACTAGTCTTATTTTGCTTCAGCGGTATTGTGGGATGAAGAGGCCGGACCGACCTTACGTGCGCTTCGTGAGGCAGGTTCCATCGGTGACATGCACTAGTTGCATAAGGTGGCTAGCGGGTGTCTGTCTCTCCACTTTAGTTGGGCGGATTAAAAAGGGTCCTTATGAAGGGTAAATAGAAGTTGACAAATCACGTTGTGGCTTTTTAGGTAAGAAAATGTTCTTGCTAGAACCCTATTGCAGCCCGTAAAGATGCAACAAAATTAGAAGGCGTCTAACTTGTTTTTAGCAATTGCCTTGTGATGTGATATGGCCAAAAGTTGTGATGAATGATGAATGATATATTGTGATGTATGAGATCATGTTCTTGTAATAGGAATCATGACTTGCATGTCGATGAGTATGACAACGGCGAGAACATAGGAGTTGTCTTAATTATTGTATGACCTGCGTGTCATTGATTCAACGCCATGTATTTACTTTGCTTTATTGCTAAACCGTTAGCTATAGTAGTAGAAGTAATAGTTGGCGAAACAACTTCATGGAACACGATGATGGAGATCATGATGATGGAGATCATGGTGCATGCGGTGACAAGATGATCATGGAGCCGAAGATGGAGATCAAAGGGCTATATGATATTGGCCATATCATGTCACTACTATATAATTGCATGTGATGTTTATTATGTTTATGCATCTTGTTTACTTAGAATGCGGTAGTAAATAAGATGATCCTTATAATAATTTCAAAAAAGTGTTCTCCCTAACCATGCGGTTGCTAAAGTTCATGTTTGGAACCCGTGATGATCGGTGTGATAGATTCCTCGTTCACATAAGGGGTGTAAGACAATTTTACAACAAAACACTTAGGTTAACCCGGACCTAGCATATCAGGGCATGGCCTCCGAAACACAAGAGACCGAAAGGTCGAACATGAGTCGTATGGAAGATCGATCAACATGGAGATGTTCACCGGCGATGACTAGTCCGTCTCCCGTGATGATCGGACCACGGCCTAGTCGACTCGGATCATTAACACTTAGATGACTAGAGGATGTCAAATCTGAGTGGGAGTTCATTAAATAATTTGATTAGATGAACTTAATTATCATGAACATTAGTCTAAAATCTTTATAAAAATGTCTTGTAGATCAAATGGCCGCGCTCATGTCAACATGAACTTCAGCGTTCCTAGAAAACCAAGCTAAAAGATTATGGCAAACTATTGGACTGGGTTGGGAACACGAGATCATCCTCATAGCAGCCAAGAAACAATATGTCCTAGAAGCACCGCTGGGTGAAGCACCCATCGGAAGAACCAACGTTATGAGCGCGGCGGTCCGTGATGATTTACTCCCTCGTTGATGCGGCATGCTTTAACTTAGAACCGGGCTCCAAAAGCGTTTTGAGCAACAGGAGCATATAGAGTTGGGAGCTGAAAATGGTTTTCCAAGCTCATGCCCTAGTCAGAGATGAAGTCTCCAAAGTTCTAAGTTGTAAGATGGAGGAAAATAGTTTGGGTGAGCACATACTCAAAATTCAGGGTTGCACAACCCTTTGTCCCGGTGGACATTAACCTCCGGACAGGCGGTCATTGCCAGAATCCTTGATCGCTCCCCAAGCTACAAGAGCTTTGTGATGAACTACAATATCAGGGGATGGTGAAAACTATTCTGAAGTATTTTCAATCTTTAAGTCGGTGAAAAATCAGAAGGAACATCAAGTGTTGATGGTCAATAAAACCACTAAGTTCAAGAAGGGCAAGGTGAAAAATTCAAGAAGGGCGGCAAGGATGTTGCGCCCGGTAAGCCGTTCGGGAAGAAGTCAAAAATGGACCCAAGCACAGGGAGTGCTTTTATTGCAAAGGGAAGGATCCTTTGGGCCGGAACCCCCAAATACTTAGCGAACAAGAAACAACACTAAAGGTATATTTGATATACATGTGATTGATGTGTACCTTACCATTACTTTAGTAACTCCGGGTATTTGATACGGTCTTTTTGCTCATATTTGTAACTCACGGGAGGAGCTGCGGAATAAGCGGAAGTGAAGGGCGAGGTGGCGATCGGCGGGAATGGTTCAAAGGTCGATGTGATCGCCGTCGACGCTACCTCTACATTTACCTTGGATTAGTTTTAAACCTCAATAATTGTTATTTAGTGCCAAGTTTGAGCATGAACATTGTATCGGGATCTCGTTTTCTGAGATGGCTACTCATTTAATCCGGAATAATGGTTGTTCTATTTATATGAGAGATATGTTTTATGGTCCTGCTCCGATGGTCAATGGTTTATTCTTAATGAATCTCGAGCGTGATGTTACACACATTCATAGTGTGAATACCAAAAGATGTAAAGTTGATAACAATAGTCCCACATACTTTGTACCTTTGCCCTTGGTCACATTGGTGTCAAGCGCATGAAGAATTCCATCTTGATGGACTTTTAGAGTCTCTCAATTATGAATCATTTGACACATGGAACCATGCCTCATGGGCAAAATGACCAAACTCCGTTCTCCGGAACAATGGGCGAGCAACCAACTTTGGAAATCATACTCTTGATGTTGCGGTCCAATGGCGTTGAGGCTCATGGAGGATATCGTTATGTTCTCACTCTCACGAACGACTTAAGTAGATATGGGTATGTCTACTTGATGAAACACAATCTGAGACCTTTGAAAAGTTCAAGGAATTTCAGAATGAGGTAGAGAATCAACGTGACCGAAAAATAAAGTTCTTATGATCAGATCGTGGGGAGAATATTTAAGTCCAATTTGGTAACACTTAAGGAAATGTGGAATCGTTTCACAACTCCGCCCTTTGGAACACCTCGGGTAATGGTGTGTCCGAACGTCGTAATCCACTCTATTGGATATGGTGCGATCTATGATGTCTCTTCTTGATTTCTGCTATCATTTTGGGATCGCTCTAGAGCGCTACATTCACTTTAAATAGGGCACCGTTAAATCCGTTGAGGCGACAAGTATGAATTATGGTTTGGGAAGAAACCTAAGGCATCGTTTTAAAAAGTTTGGGGATCCGATGCTTATGTCAAAAACTTCAACTGAAAAGCTCGAACACAAGTCGGAAAAATCGTCTTCATAGGATACCCTAAAGGAAACCATTGGGTATACCTTCTACCTTAGATCCGAAGGCAAGATCTTTGTTGCCAAAGCGGATCCTACGGAAAAAAGTTTCTCTCGAAAGGAGTAAGTGGGAGGAAAGTAGAACTTCGATGAAGTAGTACCTCTTGAACGGAAAGTAGTGCAGCTCGAGGAAAATGTTCTGTGGTGCCTACACCGGCAGAGGAAATTAATGATGATGATCAAGTACCGGATCAAGTTGCTCTTGAACCGTGGGTCCACAAGGACCGTCCACACAGTGGTATGGCAACCTGTCACGGAAATCATGTTGTTGGACAACGGTGAACCTTGAACTATGAAGAAGCGATGGCGAGCCAGATTCAACAAATGGCTTGAAGCCATGCAATCGAGATAGGTTCCATGTATGAAAACAAAGTATGGACTTTGAGACTTGCCGATGATGCGGCGGTAGAAAATAAATGGATCTTTAAGAAGAAGGCGGAGGCGGATGGTAATGTTACCATCTATAAAGCTCGACTTGTCGCTAAAGGTTATCGACAAGTTCAAGGGTTGACTACGATGATACTTTCTCTCCGTGCGAAGCTGAAGTCGTCCGAATCATGTTAGCAATTGCCGATACTATGATTATGAGATATGGCAAATGGACGTCAAAGCGGCATTCATATGGCTATCTTAAGGAAGAAGCGTATATGATGCAGCGGAAGGTTTTGTCGACCTAAGAATGCTAACAAGGTATGCAAGCTCCAGCGATCCATTTATGGGCTGGTGCAAGCATCTCGGAGTTGGAACATTCGCTTTGATGAGATGATCAAAGCGTTTGGGTTTATCTGAGACTTATGGAGAAGCCTGCGTTTACAAGAAAGTGAGTGGGAGCTCTGTAGCATTTCTCATATTATATGTAGATGACATACTTTTGATGGGAAATGATATAGAACTTTTGACACATTAAGGCCTACTTGAATAAGAGTTTTTCAATGAAGGACCTTGGAGAAGCTGCTTATATATTAGGCATCAAGATCTATAGAGATAGATCGAGGCGCCTCATAGGTCTTCACAAAGCACATACCTTGATAAGATATTGAAGAAGTTCAAAATGGATCAGTCCAAGAAAGGGTTCTTGCACTATTACAAGGTGTGAAATTGAGCTCGGCTCAATGCCGACCCGCGAAGATAAAGAAGAGATGAGTGTCATCCCTATGCTACCATAGGATCTATTATGTATGCCATCTTTGTACGGACTGATGTAAACCTTGCCGTAAATTTGGTAGGAGGTACCAAAGTAATCGCAAGGAACCTTTGACAGCGGTCAAGAATATCCTAAAGTACACGAAAGGACTAAGGACATGTTTCTCGTTTATGGAGGTGATGAAGAACTCAAGTCGTAAAGGGTTACGTCGGCGCTAAGCTTGACACAGATCTGGATGACTCTAAGTCACAAACCGGATCGTGTATATGTTGAATGGTGGAAGCGATGGCTGGTGCGGTGCAAGCGGCGTGTGGCGGGATCTACATGTGAGCGGAGTACATGGCTGCCTCGGAGGCGCGCATGAAGCAATTTGGGTGAAGGTTCATCACCGACCTAGGAGTCATACCCAATGCGTCGGGGCGATCAAACTCTTACTGTGACAACACTGGAATATTGCACTGCCAAGGGCCAGGTTTCACAAGACCGAGGCACATCAAGCGTCGCTTCAACTCCATTAGTGAAAATGTTCAAGATGGAGACATAGAAATTTACAAAGTGCATACGAGATCTGAATGTCATGAATCCGTTGACTAAACCTCTTCCATGAGCAAAACATGATCAACACGGAACTCTATGGGTGTTCGATTCATCACAATGTAACTAGATTATTGACTCTAGTGCAAGTGGGAGGCTGTTGGAAATATGCCCTAGAGGCAATAATAAAAGGATTATTATTATATTTCCTTGTTCATGATAATTGTATTTTATTCATGCTATAATTGTATTATCAGAAATCGTAATACGTGTGAATACATAGACTACAACATGTCCCTAGTGAGCCTCTAGTTGACTAGCTCGTTGATCAATAGATAGTCATGGTTTCGACTATGGACATTGGATGTCATTGATAACGGGATCACATCATTAGGAGAATGATGTGATGGACAAGACAATCCTAAGCATAGCACAAGATCGTGTAGTTCGTTTGCTAGAGCTTTTCCAATGTCAAGTATCCTTTCCTTAGACCATGAGATCGTGTAACTCCCGGATACCGTAGGAGTGCTTTGGGTGTACCAAGCGTCACAACATAACTTCGGTGACTATAAAGGTGCACTCGGTATCTCGAAAGTGTCTTGGGTTGTCACGGATCGAGGCGGGATTTGTCCTCCGTATTACGGAGAGGTATCCTAGGCCCACTCGGTAATGCATCATCATAATGAGCTCAAAGTGACCAAGTGTTTGGTCACGGGATCATACATTCGATGCAGTAAAGTGACTTGCGATAGCGAGATTGAGCGAGTATTGGGATACCGCGATCGAATCTCGGGCAAGTAACTACCGATTGACAAAGGGAATTGTATCTGGGTTTGCTTGAATCCTCGACATCGTGGTTCATCCGATGAGATCATCGTGGAACATGTAGAGACAACATGGGTATCAGATCCATTGTTGGTTATTGGCGAAAACTGTCTCGGTCATGTTTGCATGATTCCGAACCGTGGGTCTACACATAAGGTTCGGTGGCGCTAGGTTTATTAGGAAGACTTGTATGTGATTACTGAATTTTGTTTGGAGTCCGGATAAGATCCCGGACGTCACGAGGAGTTCGGAATGGTCGGAGGTAAAGATTTATATATGGGAAGTTGTCATACGGTCACGGAATGTTTTGGGGCATATCGGTGTATTGTCTAGGGCCACGGAGGGTTCGGTGGTCCACGGGAGAGCCACCTCTTAGGAGGACCTTATGGGCTGTATGGAGAGGAACCAGCCCAAGTGGGCTGGGCGCCCTAACCCTAGGGCCCATCGCCTAGGGTTTGGGGAACCCTAGAGGCGCCCTTGCTGAGGCAAGCCCCCCTCTCCTGGCATGCACCCCCTCTAGATCTCATCTGGGGCCCCTTCCCATAAATAGAGGCGGGGATGGCTGCGAGACAATCAAAGGCAGCCCTCCCTCCCAACACCTCTCCTCCTCCGCATGTGCTTGGCGAAGCCTGTGGGGCTGTCACTCCATCACCACTCGCCGTCGTGCTCTGTGGAGCCTTCTTCCTCAACCTCTTCCTCCTCCTTGCTAGATCAAGGTCGGAGGCGTCATCCGCTCGTCGTGTGTTGAGCAGCGAGAGTGCTGTCCGTTCGGCACTTGGTCATGGTGATTTGGATCACGGCAGTCGACTCCCTCAACCCGTTCACTTGAGCGCTTCCGCTCATCGATCTACAAGGTATGTAGATGCACTCCTATCACTCGTTGCTAGATGAACTCATAGATGGATCTTGGTGAAACCGTAGGAATTTTTTATTTTCAGCGTTCCCCAACACTTACTATAGAACTTTTGGAACTTCATATCTCTCAATCGGGCATTTGCTTGAAATTAACTTAACTCGGAACATCTCATGCTCCATGGCGTTCAAACGTTTGAAACCGGTTCTAAGCGTAAGCATGGCACACTCAACTTCGGTAGTCATCGCTTTGCTCGCGACGTTCTTAAAATCGGCGTTGCATCTCAACGGAACATAGCGGTGCTTCGGGCGTAATTCTTCATTCCAATGAGATAATCCTCAAATTGGACGAACCCGTTAATTGCTACCATCATCTTTCAACTTAGCTTTCTCAAGGGCATTAAAATTCAACGAAACAACAACCAGCCATCTATCTACAACAAACTAGACAAGCAAAATACTATATGTACTTAGTTCTGATAAATTTAAGTTCAATTAATCATATTCAGAACTCCCACAGATAGACATCTCTTAGTCATCTAAGTGATCCGTGATCAAATCAATAAACCATGTCCGATCATCATTGGGGGACCCGATCCTAAGTCACCCGATCTAGCATGTAACACATCATATCCTTTGCGGCCTCCATCGGTATTCCCAGGTGTCGCCTTACCATGGCGGGACCGTTTCGTCTTTTGGCTCCGTATATGATAGTGTGCTAGCATCCATATGACAAAGAACCGGGCGACATGGCTAAATTTGAACCGCGGCGCTAACCTTAGGGGACGGCATACATGAACCACATCAGCATTCGGTCATCACGTATATATTGGGCTGTAGCCTGAGGACTCCGGTATCCCGGGCTTAGCGGCTAAGGACTCGAATAACACCGTGACATTTCCCGAAGGAACAGACATAAGAAGTGAAACATGCGGCCGTCAAGTGTCCAGCGGTAGTCTGGGCTACGGACTCCGTGAACCGGGTGGCGGACTACTATCGCTCGAAATCGAGACTACATTTCCCCATATGAGAGGCTGCCAAGGATAAACAACTAGTTTGTGGATCCCACATACCAAGCATTTCAAACATACACATTATCTCAATATGTAGATACAACATGGCATCACAAATAACTTCTCGACTCAATATATTATTCATTAGGCTCGAGGCGAGATATTACAAACATGGGTCTCATGACCTTTTCGAAAACATACAAGTCAAAGCACAAGCGGAAGCAAACATGTAAATAGACAACTATAAATGAAAAGGGAAGCACTATCTAAGATCTGCAGGCACAAGATCGTAGCTGGGTAACAAGCTAAGCGTCGAAGTCCACTGGAACTACTAAGCGAGGCGGCGTCTCTCCAAAACATAAATAACAAGGTTACAATTGTACTCAGCAAGACTTAATCGAACTAACTACATATGCATCATTATCAAAAGGGGTGGTGGAGTTTGGTGACAAACCAGCTTTGACTCGGTGGCTATCTGAACTCTTTAAGTAACTCTTTTGAGGTGGCCTTTACAGTCCACATATTCACCATTCAATACACCACTATGGACCGCTCCGTCTCCCTCGAGGCCATCCGCACTCACGCTTATCTGCGCATTTTAGAGTATCCACTTTCACTTGTCTATGGGAAATATAGGCAAAGTCCTTCTCCGTGGACACGGCTATTGAATAGATCATATTAAACCTGCGGTGTACTTCTTTCCCGCTCTCACCACTTGCCGTTTACGTGTACTGGCAACCTTCAGAAGCCCCGTGGGTGTCCCACCTACCTAAACCTCAAGTCCCTAGTCGGGTTTATCGCCTATTCGGGTTCCATCCGGGTCGGCGAGGTTTCCCTCCCCAGCGATGTGTGCGGGGTTCCCGAGAACCCGGGATTTCGGCAAGCCCGGTGCCTACTAACACAACCCCCCTAAGGTCATTTGCGGCACATCTACAAACACGAAACTACTTGCAACTCCCGGTGAGGACAAGGGTGGTTAAGAAGCCAGAGGTCAATTGGATCCCAATGCGTGGTATAACTGTTTCATGGATCACAAAACCGAACTCAGTTCCGAGGGCGGTTTCAATGAGACAACCCACCATGTACTCCTTGGCCTCCACCTACCTTTACCTCGTGTTCACACCAAGCTCACACAATAGGACATGTTCATAACAATTCCAATTCATTCCCGATGAATCGACCGACTCAACTCTAAGCGAGGGGCATGACAAACAAGCATAAATGATGGCACAACATGGCTCAAACAATTCCTACTCATGCTAGTGGGTTTCATCTAATTCGTGGAATGGAAGGTCATGAAAGGATCAAGGGGTTCCTACGACAAGTAACACATAGTCGTTGTTTCCTAATGCAGTAAAATAGGCAGGAGAGAGTGGGATTATATCGGAATGAACAAGGGGTTTTGCTTGCGGCATACGAAGATAATATAGTTCTTCATTGTCATCGAACTCATTTACCTCTCGGGAGGAAATTACCGGCAAACAAGAAGAACACAATCAATGCAATGCAATTCACATGAATGACATGTCATATAAGGACTGAATTCACCTAATGCAATAATAATCCAAAGTTGAATGGAATTCAAACAAGGTTGAACTCAACTCAAATGCTATTTCATAAATTACCTAATCATGATTCATCCTATTCAGTGAGTTAACTTGTTCAAACATGCATGATCATGGCATAAACAGATTCTTCATATTTTTCTGATCATTTTTCATATATAAATTATTTCCATCAATTCGGTTGAATTTCTATGATTTATTGAAGTTTAGGGCATTTTAAATTTCCTGAATTAAAAAATCCGGAAAAAGGTTAATTGCGTCGGATGACTCGGGTGGCCCGGGTCAAAGCGCCAGGTCCAGGTCAAACCTGAGTGGGACCCTGCGTCGATTAAGAAGGAAGGTGACTAGTGAATTAGGGCCCGGTGGCAATCATTTGGGGGGCCCCGATTATTAATCTAACGAGAGAATTTAAATTAATTAATCCACCTTTAGGCCCACATGTCAAAGAGGGGTTAATTAACAAGGTGGCCCTCGGCCTTGGAATCTTGGGGTGACCTAACCAGCGGAGTTCCTCGAACTGGGGTGGGAATCGATCGCCCGGGACCCGGGAATGCCCGTGCCCCGCCCGGAAACTAAGGGAGGTCGGGGTGGCGGAGACCGGCGGCGTCGGGGCCGGACTTAGCCCCGGTTTGGCGGTTTTGGGGCCGGGGAGGAGGTGGGTAGGTGCTCCGGGTTCCGAGGCCGGGGGCCCGGGGGTGCCGGGCCGCGTCTGGGGCCTCTGCCCGCCCCCGTGGCGGCGTGACTCCGGGCTGGAGCGTGGTTAGAAGGCATCGGCGGAGGAAGAGGTTGGGAGGGCTCGGATAGCGATGGGGCCTTCGGCGGTGGGGCGACCGGGCCCCAATGTCGATAATCCGGGTCGAGAAGTGGCGGGGGGCGCCTCGGGTGGGGGCTTTCGGTGAGGAGGAGGGGGCCCGGGGAGCTCGGGGGCATCGGGAGGAGGGGGGCGGTGGCGGGGCAGCAGGGGCGGCCCCTCGGTCGGGAGGAGGGGGAGGAGAGGGGGAGAGGAGGAGGAGGGGGTGGGGTGTGGCCCCAGGGTGTCGGGAGGGGCCCGGAGGCGGGAGGTGGCGTCGGTGGCCCGTCGGGTACCCTGCCCCCCTCTTGGCGGAGGAAGGCAACAGGGGCGGTGGGGCTGGGCCACCTGGGCCAGGGAAGGCTGGGCGGGTGGGGTTCAAAATGGAGGTAACCTCTCCTTCTCTTTTATTTCTGTTTTTTCTATTTTCTTTTGTTTTAGTTTAGTAAAATACTAAACCATTTAAATAAATCTGAAAATAATTGTGGCATTAATGAATTATTTGGGGCCCTTAACTATTTTCAAAATTGTTGGGCATTTAAAATAAATAGTATTTAAATCCCAATTCAAAAAATATGTTTATTCAAAAATCCAAAATGCCTTGGAAAAAATATCCATCATCTCGGATATGGTTTCCACCTTTTCATTAATCATGAACATTTTGCAAACCATTTGGGTTCTTGAAATATTTTGAAGTTGAACCTATTTGAATTGTTTTATCTGGGCTTAATCACCCCATTTCAAATTTCATGGAAATTAAACATGATGCATGGATGCAATGCTACTAGTTACAACAAGCTTAGGGCTGATGGGGGTGACCTCCCCCCACTAAACAAGAATCTGCCCGAGATTCAAGGCGTGAGAAGAGGAAAGGGAGGTCCAAAACTATCACAATCTTCATGATCCATTGCCCTTCTCGAAGATGTTGATTCATTCCATCATCTTGTCTTGGCGTCTTGAGATCTTCACCCGACCAACAAGGAAAAGAAGGAAACCCTACATGATTCGATCTTCATGAAGATCGTAAACATGATCAACTCCGGATGAGGCGGTGAACATCTCGAGTTGAGACACAAAATACATCGAGGGGATGGAAGAACAACAACGGGGTTTGATTGGTGGCAACAATTCCCCTAGGAGATGGTGGATGGTGTCAAGGTGGCGAGGAATATTTACATGATCCGTGGGACACCTCGAAAGGTGGCGAAAAACTATTCCTTAAGTGGCAAAAAAATTCTTTTGATCCATAGATCATTGGAACTCTTTATACCACCTAAAGCAATTAGCGATCATTTGGTGGAAAAGGCAAGGAATGGTACCCGGACTAGAATGGATGATGTGGACTACCTTGTTGAAGACAACAAATGGATGATTGCTTATCATGGGGTGGGGGACCCATGGTAAGTCCACTTTTGAAGATAAACCTGGACAAGGATTAAAGAAGGCAGCCCATAGTGGAAAAGCACAAGGGCGGTGCAAGCTGGGAGCAAAAGCAAGCTTTGGAATGTTCCAACCATCATATCTGGAGATTCAGATCGGTTGGTGTTAGGATATTCAGACTCATCGTTAAAAAGGAAGGTTAACACAATTGGAGATGGCGTTCGAGATTCTCGGGATATGAACTACATAGCAAGCTCAAAACATGAGCTGGTTCCTACAAACCCATGAACCTTGTCCAAGGCAAGCATGACCCTGGTAGTCTTATATAAAAATACAGTTAGGTTGGGAACCATCCGAGGATAGAAGTCTATCATAAGTCGGGACTAGTTTTATGAAGAACTCCTTCTCCTTGAACAATTCAATCGGTGGCTTGGTGTGCTATGGAATCCATATGGAATGAAGATGATCGTCTATCAAACCATAGAATACTTCCGTGCATGGTGACTTGGGATGATTCCAAAGAACAAAACAAACCTTTCTCAAATTCATGGCGGCAACACGATGCACATGATTAGAATCACTACTTTCATCAAACATATGCTTAGGCAAACACGAAGAATTGCTTACACAAGTTTCCAATACTAGGTTGATGTCAACATGACTCATGGGGGAAAATCTCTTGATGGGCTCAAGCAACTCATGAATTTCCATATCCTTTGGACTTCCACCATCAGTGAACCGTGATAGATTGGTCGACCAAAAGATGTAATGGTGTATGCTCAGGATCAACCACGAGAAGACAACATCACGAATATCGTTGGTTACGATTTGACGACAATGGCCCATACTCAATCAAAAGTTGATAAGACAATAGGTCCAACAAGATCAAGGACCAATTGATGAAGATATCATCCTTCTTCAACACACACACAAGAATATCCCTTTGGATCGAACTAGGTTAAAAGCTTTTATCTTCCAACTCTCAAGTTTTGTCTGCAACCAACTAGCTGGGGATATCCAAACAGAATCTTGGAGAAGGGGTGGTTTAGAAAAAACCAATTGACCGAACTCAACATGGTCGGGACAACGGTAACACTTCAAGAAGATATTTGGAAAGTCACGAACCATATTTACTAAGCTAGAACAATCTTGCTTTTGGGAAGGGAATATCTGGTGAGGACTTGACAAATCCTAACTCATCAATCGATGTGCACCAAAAAAGGACTAGGTAGCCGATCAATCTTAGGATGATGGTTTAATAACCAACCGCTAAGAATGAGAATATTGTCCATTCACTACCAAGCAAAGTTGCTCGGTATTGATTCACACATCACAATCACTTTCGGCTTTCGGTTGCATCAACGGAACGAGGAATGAATATGGGGAAGTATTCTGTCAAGAATTCCTAAGGGTTGTGCAATTCCCAACATTCTTGACATAAGATGGCAAATTGGGAAACAAATCAAAAGCTGAATTGGCATTTTGATCTGCGGGATCAACTACTTTGACCCAATCCTAGAAATGGATGAGTCTTTGGGTTTGTTTCTCCTAACCATTCGAATAGAATGGCAGCGGACCACAAGGATAAAATGCATCGATGAACACAAATGCACATACCCTTGGCTATCAATTGATAGATGAAGGGAACATCTAAAGAACAACTCAAAGGAACATATAATTTTAGGTTGTGGATGCCCGATTAGTATTCGACAAGCTCAACATTTCTTCGGATAACCCATGCGGAAAGGTAGAATTGGAGATTCACAATTATGAATGGAGAACTCCTCAAAACACTCTTATTGTGATCTTTTGGCTCAAAGAACTTACATAAGCGGTTCATGGTATTTGGAAGAAGGAATACCACGGACCTCGGGACTAATACAAGGTTACTAATATCCTAAGGCACTAGCAAATACTAACAACATGAAGTAAGATGAATCTGGGTTGGGCCCTAGAATACCTACTACTAAATGGCATCACGGATGCTTTCAGAATAATGGCGAATCATAACACTAGGGATACAAAAGCATTGCTAAATTGCTAGGTGACTTCCTAAACACTAGGGTCATAATAATAGTTCAACATATATGTGACAATAGTACCTCATTACTGGTTATTTTCGGCCCAAAGGACATCGGGGAAGGAAGAAGGATTTGCAAATGCATGGATATTAGAGACACAGGATGACTCGGAACATACGGTTAAATGCTCAAAATGATTTGAGACATCCTGCAAAATGGTGGCATACCACTCAACAACATCATAACAAGATTTTGAGATCAAGGTTATCATTGAAATAGTAGGAACGGCGGGATTAAAACCAACAATCTTATAGGTCTATGGATTAGTAACCGTCATCCTAATAGATAGATGAAAGCCTAGTTCTTAAACCCGTAGAAGAAGGATGCTTTCGGATCGAAGGCCATGAGGTATAAGGGTAAAAAACCTTCGTTCCTTCACAATCAATTCCCTTACATAACTAAAAGCATTTCTAGACACCACTTGACCGTTTGGCTTGGTAATCTGAGATCGGCTCGATACCATTCGGGACCCGATCCTAAGTCACCGATCTAGCATGTAACATCATATCATTTGGGCCTCCACGGTATTCCCACGGTGTCCCTTACCATGGCCGGCCGTTTCGTCTTTTGGCTCACGTATATGATAGTGTGCTAGCATCCATATGACAAAGAACCGGGCCGACATGGCTTTGAACCGGGCGCTAACCTGGGACAGGCATACATGAACACCGAGCATTCGGTCATCCGTATATATTGGGCTGTACCCTAGAGGACTCCGGTATCCCGGGCAAGCAAGGCGAGGACTCGAATAACACCCTTTTCCCGAAGCGGACATAAGGCAGTAAACACATCCCCGATCAAGTGTCCAAGCGGTAGTCTTTGGGCTAGCGGACCGGTGACGGTTGGCGGACTACTATGCTCGAGTCAAGACTAACCCCATATGAGAGGCTGCCAAGGATAAACAACTAGTTTTGGATCCCCACATACCAAGCATTTCCAAACACATTATCTCAATATCGTAGATACAACATGGCATCACAACATAACCTCGACTCAATATATTATTCATTAGGCTCGGAGGCGAGATAAATTACAAACATGGGTCTCATGACCCCTTTTCGAAACAACAAGTCAAAGCACAAGCGGAAGCAAACATATGCTCGACAACTATAAATGAAAAAGGTGAAGCGACTATCTACAGATCCGAGGCACAAGATGTAGCTGAGGTAACAAGCTAAGCGTCAAGTCCCTGGAACTACTAAGGAGGCCAGCGTCTCTCAAAAACATAAATAAGCAAGCGTAGTACAATTGTACTCCAAGACTTACGAACTAACTACATATGCATCATTATCAAAAAGGGGTGGTGGAGTTTGGTGCGGCAAGCCACTTTTCGGTGGCTATCTGAACTCTTTGCTAACTCTTTTGAGGTGGCGCCAGTCCACATATTCACCATTCAATAACCACTATGGACCGCTCCGTCTCCCAAACCATCCATAGCACTCCGCTTATCGGCGCATTTTAGGTATCCACTTTCCTTGTCTATAGATAAGGAACCCAAAGTCCTTCTCCGTGGACCGGCTATTGAATAGATCATATTAAACCTGCGGTGTACTTCCCTACGCCTCACCACTTAGCCGTTTACGACATGTACTCGGAACCTTAGCGGAAGCAGCGTGGGTGTCGGCCCGCCTACCTAAACACTCAAGTCCCTAGTCGGGTTTATGCCTATTGGGTTCCATCATGATCCGGGAGGTTTCCCTACAGCCCAGCGTGTGTGCGGGTTCCCGAGATAAAGCGGGCACTTTCGGTCAGACCCACGGTGCCTACCCCAACCCACCCCTAAGGTGCTTGCGTCTGCCCACATCTACAAACACGAAACTACTTGCAACTCCGGATGAGGACAAGGGTGGTTAAAAAGGAAGAAATTAAGGATCCCAATGCGTGGTAGTAACTGTTTCATGGATCACAAACCAGAACTCAGTTCCGGGCCGGTTTCAATGAGACAACCCACCATGCTCCACATGGCCTCTCACCTTCCCTTTACCAAATCGTGTTCACACTTAGCTCACACACAATAGGACATGTTCATAACAATTCCAATTCATTCCCGATGAATCGACCGACTCAACTCTAAGCGTAGGGCATGACAAACAAGCATAAATGAGTAGGCACAACATGGCTCAAACAATTCCTACTCATGCTAGTGGGTTTCATCTAATTCTTGTGGAATGACGGTCATCAAAGGATCAAGGGTTCCTACCAGCAAGTAACACATAGTCGTTGTTGTCCTAATGCAGTAAAATAGAGCAGGAAAGGCGAAGGTGGGATTATATCGGAATGAACAAGGGGTTTGCTTCAGCCCAAGATAAATAGTTCTTCATCGGTGTCTCGAACTCATTCTTTACATTCTTGGGGGAGGGACAATTAGGCAAACAAGAAGAACACAATCAATGCAATGCACATTCACATGAATGACATGTCATATAAGGTACTGAATTCACCTAATGCAATAATAATCCAAGTTAGTTGAAGTGGAATTCAAACAGGTTGAACTCAACTCCAAATGCTATTTCATAAATTACCTAATCATGATTCATCCTATTCAGTGATGTTAACTTGTTCAAACATGCATGATCATGGCATAAACAGATTCTTCATATTTTTGATCATTTTCATATATAAATTATTTCCATCCAGGGGA